>OZ007587.1:273243606-273534823 GCA_963931845.1 Maratus michaelseni
AAAAACTGGTGTCGAGGTGCCTAGATATACAGGTACTTTCCTGCCAAATCTTCTAGCTTTGCGCGCAGCGGTCTCACAGCAGAGAGATGATACACACAAAACATCTATATTTATTATTAGAGATTATTTTTAATGAAATGTCAATATTCACGACTGTTTATTAGATTTCAGTGATAAAATTTAATTAAATTTCTCTTAATCAATGTAACATTGAGTTCGCTTATGAAATATTGACGATACAAATTAATGTTTTGTTCAATTTTACTTGTAACAAGAGTTGTAATAAGTACTTCTTATTGAAAATTTATATTTGAGTATATTTATTAAATTCTGAAATAAAATATATATTTGCATAACACTACGAATTTTGTCTGTTTAATCGAGCTAGACAGTTATGAAATTTTTATTTCATTTCAAACTTTGCATGTGAGAGAATTTAGAAATGAGACTGTTTTGTTACAATGAACTATAGTTGTGCAAATACTTTTACATGTTTTTTTTACAAAAATAACGTAAATACCAAATGTATTTTTTTTCAGAGAATTATATCTATCGGGTCATTCGGAAAGTTCTGCGGTTTTTCAAAGCGAAGCGCGGTTTCGTGTGTTTATATTTTGCTACAGCTGATAAGGAGTGACTTTGAATAACCCAGATATGTAAATTCGGTCTTTTCTGCTTAAGCTGCATAATTATTGCTTCGATTGTGGCATAATTTGTTGTTTCAATGCAAGGCAAAAATTGAGAACAAAAAATTCATTTCCGTGAATTATGCTCTTTATTTGAAGAAAGGTAATAATTCTAGTCAGAGTGCTCGTAAAATTTGTGCTGTATATAAACAAAGGGCTGTTTTCAGATGACACAGTTCGAAGGTATGGTTTGAGAACTTTAAGCGCGGGAATTCAGCCTCGGTGATGATGCCCGCTGTGGATGACCATCATCATCTGTAAAAGGAACCTCTTGAAATGATCGCTATCAAATGATCATGCACTGTACTTTTTTTTATATATTTAGTCTGTGTGATAGCTCCTGAACTGTGCAACGTGGATTTTCAGCGATAGCTTCTTTTAATGGGTTCTCGTTTACAGATGATGGTCATCCAAAGCGGCATCATCTTCCAAGCTGAAATTTCCGCGCTTAAACTTCTCAAACCATATTTTTAAATTGTGTCATCTGAAACAGCACTTTGTTCATACACAGCACAAATTTTACGAGCAGTCTGACTAGCATTATTACCTTTCTTGAAAAAAACCCAGCATAATTGATGAAAATGAATTTTTTTCAGTTCTCCATTCTTAGCACTGCACTGAAACAAAACATTGTGCCACAATCGAAGCAATAATTATGGAACACAAGCAGAAAGACCGAATTTACATATCTGGGTCGTTCAAGGTCACTGCTTATCAGCAGTAGCAAAATATAAACAGACGAAATCATGCTTCGCTTTGAAAAATTGCAGAACCGTTCCGGATATCCCAATATCTTCCATGGTAATATTGTAAAAATGCTTCACAAATACTCACTTTTCTTAAATTATTCGTTATAAATTTATACTACAAGCTTAATTCATTTTCGCTTTATTTAAAGAGTAACTTAATGTAGTTCTCAAAAATGTATTTTTCCCCGCTCAACAATGCGAAATTTTCTGACTCATTTTAAAACATTAAAGCTTGATACTAGTAGGTTATGATTATTGAAATTATTTGTAAGCGAACAGTTTTTTTTTTTTCGATAAGTGAATTACATCTTGAGTTATAAGCTACTATTGTCTCAGGATAGCAGTTTTTTTTTTCTTTCCCGCGCTGTCGCATACAGAAATTCAGCTCCAAACGCCAACATTGACATCATTTTCTGAAAAATTTTCCTGCCTTTTCATTTTTCATCAAAAAGCAGAAATTTTTCAGAAAAAAACAGCATTTGATTACATGGTTTCTAAATAAAAGAACTTGTCAATTTGATGCGTTTGGAAAACAAAGAAAATTGAATTAAAAGTAAAAGAATCTTGCTATTCAATTTGGGCATGTTCTCTCCTTCCCGTTTTTCCGAACGGTTTTTATCGCCTTATTTATTGGTAAAAACTTTCCTAGAAAATTAATTGGAAAAAATTAGCAGAAATTACTAGTTTGAATAACAGTATTCACTCCTGATAAAATATACTTCAATCGTAATAATCTCAAAAGATTATATTTCACCAAAAATTCCGAGCAAACTATAATCTTTTAATTAGACTCCACATTTCCCTCTGAAAAAAAAAATATCTAAAAAGTTCACATGTAATAGTATTTATTTTTAAAAAATACACACCCAGAAAAAAGTTTTGTTGAATCAACAAAAATTTGGTTGATACAACAAAACTTTTTGTTTAAATATAGGTCAATGGAAATTTTGTTTGAATCATTTTTTTTTTTTTTTTTTTTTTTTTTGCAATTCTAAAAAAAAGTTTGTATCGTCAGCAAAAAATGTTTTGTTAATTCAAGTAAAATGGTTCAATTTTACTTGAATTTTGCTACAATAACCAAAATGTACTCAACAAAACATGTTTTGTAGTTTTAATCAATTCCTTTTTCTGGGTGCAAATATTTGTATTACTATACTTAAAACAAAAGAAAAAATAAATACTGCATATTTTCTTTTTAAAGCACATTCAAGCAAAACGTTCGTTGTTTTCGTAGTTTAAAAAAAAGGGAAAAAAAGAAAAGAAAAGAATGGATAGTGAAATAAAAAGTGTCTTTACTCATTGTATAAGAAATAAATACAGTCAAAAGAAGAAAGCGAGTCAAATGTCGTGTTTTTCTTCATATTCCAATATGTAAATATAGAAATATGTATATACAGACAGAAATGTATTCTATATCTATATATTTAAAACGCTAAGCGTTTTCTTTCGACAATCCGTGAGAACAAACTACTGCATCAAATTACATCATTCTTTTTTTAAATGAAAGATATCTGGACACAGATTTGTTATCGTACATTCGTTTGTTCGAAAATTTTATTAATTAGCCGTAATTTTAAATTAAACTTTTACATGCAGGGCCCTCGCTAAGGGGGGGACGGGGGGAGCCTCCCCCACCAAACGTTCCCGAATGCTGTTACACTTGGCAAATTTCAAAACTTTTAGTTGACAAATTTGTCTAAAACTTTAATAAAAACTATAATATACTTTCTATTTCTGATAGACTTGGCAAAAGTTACAAACCCAATTGAGAATATTTTTAAACTTTTTACAAATAAGAACTATATTACATTTTCTGATTGTGGTAACTTGGCAAAATTATAAAACTAGTTGGCAAACTTGTTGAATTGGCGAAAACTATTTATTTTTGCTTTTCAATGAGTTGGCAAATACTGAAATTTGACTTGGCAATTTAAGGTTCTCTCCCCCCTCAATAAAAAATCTTAGCGATGGCCCTGTTTACATGTGCTTATGACTTCATAAAGTCAGCAAAAGGATAACACCCACTGTTACGACGGACATAGTTTATTTTCTGAACTCTGTGGTTGCGAAGATAAAAGAAAAATAATAAGTATTAAAAGCGGGTGGCTTTTAGGCCGAATTTTTTAATTTGCAAGTTAGATTTCGGTAAAAATATTTATCCGTGGGTTTTATAAGCGAATAAAAGTTCATGTTTATTGTGACGTCACGGGAATATTGTCCATTGGGTTTATTTTATCATTATACATTATAACTTTGTTGATGCCATTTTTTCATTACAATTAAATACAAAATATATTTTTATTTGTATACATGGTGTTTAAGCATAAAAGTAACATATAAAAAGTAGGTGTGAAAAGTTTGTGCCGGTGAAAATGACGATATGCTTAGTTTGAAGTGCATTTTAACACTGATAAAACCAAACGGAAAAATTTATATGATTGTGTCAACATGACGTAATTTTAACTGATTTTTCCATTCTTAATTATAAAGATTAGAATTGGAGCCTTTATTGATTGCTTCATCTTGATTGTATACCTTGATTGCATGTTACCAATTACTTTTGTTTTAATTATAGGTTAGAAGATTTCATTTTTTAATATAAAAAATTCACAAAAGTAAAAGATTTCAGAATAATTAAAATTATGAAAAATAGTGTTATGGTAGAAAAAAAACTTGAAATAATGATTGTATTTTTAGCTATAATAAACAATGTTAGGCTAATAATTTATAGGAATTATTTTGGTAGGTTTATTATGAATTCATTTAACAGTTCCTTATTAGCGGCAAAGTCATATTTCTTTCGCTCTGAATTTCTCTTTCGATGTCAAAAAATGGTAGTCTACTTTTGGACGCCAGCGAAAACATAGTGGCAATTTTTAGAAATGTATAACGGTTATGACAACAAACGGCGACATTGCTTTAGCTTTAATCGCGCTTACATCACTTCTAAATACTTCAAATTTCTATTTTTTACTACATTTTACAATTTCAATTCTTACATCATCAATTAAAAAACAAATTAGCTTTCGACTGAAATTTATTTGGAAACTGCCGCTTAATTTAACGACTTTTTAAATAATTTTCAAGCATGGAATGTGTTTCAATTCTATCTTAACAATGGCCATCAGTTTGCTTCAATAATGTAAAATAGCCCCTGGGAAAGTTGCCACAATTGAAAATAGATTTATCTAACCATCATAGAAAGTGAATAATAATAATAATAATAATAATAATAAACCCTGATAAATCATAAGATCAGCTTATCCATACGATAGAGAATTTTGGCGCTAAGCTAAAATCTGTCAAAAAAAGAAAAAACTATTTTCAGTTTATGTTTAACATAAAATTGATATGTTGAATCCGCTGATGTATATGTTGCATCAGAATATGCTAGGAATTGTACTTTTTTCAAGATCCATTGGGTATTTAACTGTATAAGAGGGAAAAGATCCCCGATTGTGATGGAAAAGGAATAATCATCCTGATTATGTAAAGGGACGAAAGAAACTATACAAATAAATTACACTTGAAAACATTAAAAATCTCCCTCATTGTAAAAAAAAATTCTTGATCTTTACATAAAAATTGATTACCATAAAACATTGGTTGCGGTTTAGAAGATATGGATTTGAAATGAACAATGATTAAAGAGGACATTTTAAAAATTTTAATTTAAACATTTAAAAAAAAATTAACCGTCGAATTTCGACGGTGCTTTTGGGCAGATGCAATGCACATGCTCATAGGAGGTCATTCGGTTGCATTATCACGGTGGGAGGGGGGAAAGATGTGTACTTTATTTACTATGTTATTTTATTTACTGAATATGAGATGAACGGAAGAATATACTATTTGCACGATACTTCATAGGTCCATTAAATTTTCTTTCTTGCCGTGGGGAATATAGCGGTAAAGTCAAACTGATTTGCATTACACATTTGTTTACGGATTGGAGTTTGCATCGGAAATAGTACTGTATTTCACTGGGGAAAAAACTTTTAAAATAAAATATTTGAAAGACTGTTACTTTCGCACTCTTCTTAAATAATAAAGAAGCTTATTTTACTGATAATGTTATAGTATTTTTTTCCGTCAAGTTTTGACGGGTTCCATCTAGTAAAATATTAAGACTTTATTTAAGTTGTGATTTTGAGAGTTAATTTAGAAATAATAAATATGTAACATTTAATAAAGCAAAGGCATTAAATTTCGATATCGATTTATGTATATTTCCTTTAAATTAAAACATGATTTTATTAAAATTTTGCGTCTATTTATTGAATTTTCAGTGATTAATTTAAATTAAACTTGTTTTAATTCATGTTACACTGAGTTTGTTATTGAAATATTGATTATAAAAAATAATATGAAGTTTGATTATCAAGCATTTTTCGTTACGAAACATATTAACAACTTTATATTGAAAAATTGTGATTTATGCATTTCCTTTAAAATAAAACCTGATTTTATTAAAATTTTGCGTCTATTGACTGGATTTTCAGTGATGAATTAAAATTATTTTTTTCTTAATTTATGTTACACTGAGTTTGTTGTTGAAATGTTCCTTATAAAAATTAATATATTTACATTATTATAACATTGTCGGAGAAAAGGTCTGAATTTATGATTACTGAAACTGATTTTATGCATAACTGTTAAACCATTTGTGACTCAGCAACTTCGATTTGAAAAATATTTACTCAGATGTTAGAATACATCATTTTACGAATATAAAAAATAATTTTAAAAAATTAAAAAATAAGAAATTATTGGCTAAAAAGTACATTTTTTCATATCAGCAATAAACAGAAAATTACATACTTCTCCTATATATTGTCAATTTTCTGAGACAAAATTGTAAAGTATACGAACTTACCTTCATAAAAAATCTATTTTTGGACGTCTCCAGAATTTTTTATTTTACAAAAATTTTCGAAATTCATTTTATCAATAACGCTGTGAAACTACTAAAATGATAAATAAAACTTTGTTATATGAAAAATTAACTTGGTACCGCCGTTTGCTGAAAATTCTATAAACAATTCATATTAATTGCTGTGTTGGATTAGCAGTAATAAATAAAATCATCTTTTAAAGTCCACTGTATAAGCAACATTGACTTTTGGATATGATACATATATGCAACACGGTGATACAAAGGGTTAAGGTTCATTCACAGCCTAAGAGGGATTGATGAGACGAGGAGGCCAAGTCTGTAGAGCATAGATATCCCTCCCGGTACCTTTATTAAGGTTAGAAAAAAAAGAAAAAATGCAGTTTCAGCTGGAGCTGAGCCCACCAGAAAACGCGATAGGGGGCGGAGTGAATTGTCTTGGGCCAGAATTGCTCGAAATTCACAGAACAAATCCCTCGCTGCCGGAGAACAGATCTCCCTCGCGACACGAGTTAGCGAGATGCCGAGGTTCTGGAAATTGACTTGAGAATGGTGAGCCGCATAACACCTAGTATTCAAACAGCAGATGAGCTAGAGGGTTGCGCCAGAAACATGCACTCTCGCGACAAGGGGCGCTATGGCATCGCCAGAGTAACACTACTCGCGACAAGGGGCGATGCCATACGAGGAAATGGGAGTTGCTACAAACTAACTTGTGAGGTTGGAGATGTGTGCTAAGTGTTGGTGGATGTGTTTGAGTTTGTTCATAAGTGTGGGTCTAGTAAGAATATTTTGTAGCCATCCCTTAGAAGGAGTGGCTGGACGTTTCATGTGCCAGCGTGCAGTAAGTGTGCATTCGTGATAGGCGTGGGTAGGAGATCCCACCTCGCCGCACTCACACCTACTCATTATTAAAACTAATATGGAGTTTGAATATTAACATTTTGACCGCCGTTGTACACGGGCTCGGCAATATTGTGCCGTAATAATCTGATATGGAACCGTATGGTCTCACGGTGTGGTAAACGTGTTAAATACTATTACTCATTACAAAACATATTAACAACTTTGTATTGAAAAATTGTGATTAATGTACACTGGCCTCCAAAAGTTAAGGTACAACATGTTTTTCGAAGCTCACCAGACAAAAAATGGCAGTCAGATTAAACTTCATAGTTTATATGAATGACAATAATAAGCTTTAAAAAAACTTACGCAAAAATTACAGCTACCACTTTTATTTTATAGAAAAGAATAGGTATTTGTGAATGAGAGAAAAATATGCAATTACGAAGCTTTCGTAATTTCGCGTGTAAGTTTTGTTGTATTCGAACTATTGCTGTCCGTTTTGTTCACACAGCCAGTAGAGTCTAGAAATGTCTAGAAGAAGTCGTTTGCCCGATTCATTAAGGTGGCGGGCGGTAGGATGGATGGAAATGGGGTTGTCACAGGCCGATACTGCTAGACGGCTCAATGTGTCTCGCAGTGTAGTCCAACGACTCTGGGATCAGTATGAATCCGAAGATTCTGTATCCAGAAGACATGTTCCAGGCCGCTCACGTGTTACAACACCTGCAGAAGACCGGTTTCTAGCTCTTTCGGCCCGAAGGAGAAGACGCACTACTGTGCCGCAACTCATTGCAGACCACTTTGCAGCATCAGGGAGAAGAATCTCCGCTACTACGGTGCGAAGACGTCTTCAGGATGCAGGTCTGTATGCAAGGCGACCAGTTGTGTGTCCCGCTCAACAGACGACAGAGAAGGGGCCGCTTATGTTGGACAAGAGAACATATTAGTTGTAATTTTCCAACTGGACGAAAAATTACAACTTGTATGATTTCTTTACCAATCTGAATAATTGTGTTAAAATTAAAAAAAAAAAAAAAAAAAAAAAAAAAATGACATGTTTCCTGGACAGACAACAGCGGGCTTCTGTACTCTTCACAGACGAGTCCAGATGTCCAGATTCACACTGGAGAGCGATTCAGGACGTCTTCTGATCTGGAGAGAACAATGCACTCGATGCCATCAATCAAACACTGTCGAAACACACAGGTACAGAAACGGTGGAATCATGGTTTGGGCAAGGATCTCACTCTTAGGCCACACTCAGCTGAATGTGTTCCATGGAGGAGCTGTGACTGATGCGAGATGTCGGGATGAGATCCTTGATTCATATGTGCGCCCATATGCCGGTGCTATTGGCAATGGTTTCATTCTAATGGATGATAATGCGAGACCACACCGAGTTGTGGTAGTTGAGGATTATCTTGAGGATCACGGTTTCGAGATAATAAAATGGCAAGCTCACTCTCCAGACTTGAATCCGATAGAACATCTTTGGGACTATCTTGGAAGACAGGTTGCGGCTTTAAGTCCTCCTCCAAGGTCATTAAATGAACTGGAACAAGGCTTACTCCAAGTCTGGTCAGCGTTACCTATTTCGGTGCCCGACAATTTAATTGAGAGCATGGAAAGTCGATGCCGCCAATGCATTCAAGTCCGGGGTGGACATATTCCGTATTAGAACCAGTTTTTTTAATGTTTCTGTCACATTTTACTGCATAATACTGCGATGTACTGATTTCTCCAAGAATGGAATTTTCCACCATGAGTGCTTTTTTGTTGTAATTTCATTTATACGTTTAACTTAAGTAAATTTCTATGTCGCATTTAATAAATAACAGTTTAGCGCACATTTCCTCCAAATTTGTTGTTTCTATATTCATTCATTTGCAAATTAGACGCAAAAAATGGGTTGTACCTTAACTTTTGGAAGCCAGTGTATTTAAAATAAAACATGATTTTATTAAAATTTTGCGTCTATCTATTGGATTTTCAGTGATGAATTTAAATTAAACTTGTCTTAATTCCTGTTACACTGAGTATGTTATTCAAATATCGATTATAAAAATTAATATCATATTTGATTTTTAAATATTATTCATTACAAAACATATTAACAACTTTGTATTGAAAAAATGCGCATTCGTTCACATTCTGCTATATAATTATTATTATTATTATTATTATTATTATTATTACTAGCTGGCTTCGCCCGCCAGCGGGCCCCTAATTTACATCGGTGCCTCGAATTGTAGAAAATCTCGAATCTTGTAAAACCTCAAACATGACGAACCGCCGACCCGGGTCCCCGCTGCCTTCGGCACCGTATACCGGTTGTGCTACGCACGCACCGGGTAATCCCTTAATTAGCACATTGAATTGTACAAACCTCTAACCGAACGAACCTCCGACCGTATACCGGTCGTGCTGCGCACGCACCGGATAATCCCTTAAATTGCACATAGAATAGTATAAACCTCTAACTGAACGAACCTCCGGCTCGGGTCCCCGCTGCCTGCGGCACCGTATAGCAGTCGTTCCGACCCTGGTCCCCGCTGCCTTCGGCACCGTATGACGGTCGTGCTACGCATGCACCGGATAATCCCTTAAATTGCACATGGAATAGTATAAACCTCTAACTGAACGAAAACCTGCGGCTCGGGTCCCCGCTGCCTGCGGCACCGTATAGCAGTCGTGCTGCGCACGCGCTGCAGTATACGTTAGTTCCACCTTCCGCCACCAGGTGGCGCAATCTGTTTATATGATCATAACTGAAATCGTTAAGACTTTCGATGTCGAGTCGAATGAGCCATACCCCGTCGTTTTCATGCCCGTAGAACCGAAGATAGGAAAGCGCCCCCTAGGGGTGAAAAAACGAAATAAAATCGGTAAGCTGTATCGATGTCGAGTCGAATTTATTTAGACTACCTGAGTTCTAGTTCAAAGACAGGGACCTGTAGAAAAACTTAAAACTTAAAAAAAAAAAAAATCGATAACGGGCGAAGCCCGCTTTTCCCTATCATAATATCTGGATAGGGGGTCCTTATTACTTTAATTATGATGTTTGGAATCAGTTTGGTGGACATCCGTAACACAGTTTCTTAGTTATAGAAACGGACCACAGTTAAAAGAAAAAAGCGGTGTGGGGGGGGGGGGGTTTGGCGATGACACTGCTTTTCCTCAAACAACTTATGTAGACTACCTGTGTCCTAGTTCAAAGACAGTGAGCTGTAGAAAAACTTAAAACTAAAAAAAAAAAAAAAAAAAAAAATCGATAACGGGCGAAGCCCGCTTTTTCCTATCATAATATCTGGTTTCCACTCTAAAACAAAAACTTAAGATACTCGTTATGGCAGTTTTTAGACGCGGCCTACTTCTTAAAATCGTAATATCTAGCCGGCACTGTAATAGAAATCTTTCTTTTGCTTTAATTATACAAATAACGATGATTAATTATACAATAAAATAATATATCGGCTCCTAATGAAGATATGAGAATAATTTTTAGATATTCTGAAAGCAGAATCCATTTTGAGTCGCCCTGTCAAAGTTTGAAATTAATGCGCCCCTTAGATTCGGAAATGAGTCCCCCCTCTGAAAAAACGCAGTTGAACGTCACGTGACCACGTCCTCCTTGCCTCTTGAAAATCGATCCAGACAATCGTCTGCCTTCTGGCATTCGCAGCGCCGAAAGAAATGAAAAATAATTTTTTATAGATCGATTTTTAAAGAATTTTTTCGGTTCTAATGGTCGTACGGGAATGATTTTTCGATTTTCTGAAAGCAAATGCTCTCGTGAATCTGTCTGTACGATTTTCGAATTTCTGGTCCCCCGACTTCATTGTTTTTCGAAAGCGCACTGGAGCGATGAATACAGGCCGGTCACGTGAAAATCCTCCGGAACACCTGTGGTGGCGGAGAATGAAATCGTTTTGCAGCCGTGTCTCCGGCTGTCTGCTGTCTGACATTCCCAGCGGTGAAAAAGAATTCGAAAATTACATTTTATCGATCGATTTTTAAAGGATTTTTTCGGTTCTAATCGTCGTACGGAAAAGATTTTTCGAATTTATCAAACCTGACGACGTCCCGGTTCCGTACGTACGACTTTCGAATTTCTGGCCCTCCGACTTACGGAGATACGGGTCGGACCTGCACTGCGGTTTGGGGCTTAAATCGCTCCCTGGGAACCCCGCCGTCTTTTCCTTCCCGGACCCGACGGAGACTGGCAACCCTGTTCGGAGGCGAAAATGTTCGCTGTTTTGCTTTCCTTTCCGAGTTGGGTTTCGGTCGGTAATTAAAACACTTTCGCTCATTAATAACTCCCCGGGTCCGGGTCGGAGGCCCGACCCGATCGAAACTTGAGCGTCGCGCCTTTTTTGCGAATTTTTCGGTCCGCGTCCGCCGTCCGTGCGTCGCCTGGTCCCGGAGCCTTTGCGGGTACAAAGGCGGAGTGCACAGACAGACACACACACACACACACACACACACACACACACAGACGTTTACCGCGCTTAATATTAGTGATTATTATTATTATTATTATTATTTTATTATTATAAAATATAATGTAATATGATAATATAATGATGATGATGATCATGATCATGATGATGATGATGATAACAATAATAACATTATTATTATTATTATTATTATTATTATTATTAGGTGCGTTCGTAATTATATAAATACGTAGCACATATTGTCGTCGCTTGGTCCGTCCGTCTGTCCGTCCGTCCGTCCGTCTGTATGTCCGTCCGTCCGTCTGTCTGTCCGTCCGCATATAACAACGCAAAAACTACCCAACCGAATGGTGTGAGATTTAAGATATATTATCTTTGCAGAATTTTGTCGAGACATTTCAAATTTTATTAAAATCGAATCAAAACTTTAGGAGATATTAATAAAAATATTTATTAAGAAATTTGAATTTTTTTTTTTAAATCGGTGCTTTTTTGTTATAGGAGCTTCCGAAGTTTAATCGTCAAGCGACCGAGATATGACAGAAATTAATCTGCAGACGATATAATTCATTTCACAGAATTAAACATCATCAAGAGCTGAATATTTATATAACTATCTACAGTACGAACGCACCTCGTTTGTCACGTTTGACGTACAATTTCCAACTTGTTATTATTATTATTATTATCCTTTAACATACTGTTGCAGAATAAATATTTACATATCTCAATTACTTTTTGTTTATTTAATCGAGCTAGGAAGTTTTGAAATTCTCATTTTTATTACTGACTTGAAATGTATGCGAAAACATTCCACAGTTTAGTATGAGATTTTTAAGTTGTCAAAATCAATTAGCTGTGCAAATATTTTTGTAAAACCTATATCTTTCTAAAATAAATTACATATTAGATATAATTACATTTTTGATAGAAAATTGAAACTTTGTTGCAGATATACCATTTCACAAATTTTATCTTCATTTAAATATATTACTTATAATGAAACTTCTAATCCAGCTGAATTTAAATCCTATTTTTAATAAATAGTATATTAATATAAAATTTACTTGAACACAATTTTTTTAAGATTGGTTCACCAAAAATACCACGTAAATCGAATTCGCTCAATTAGAATCAGTATTTTTCACAAAAAATTCATTTGAATATATATATATACCGGGTGATTATAATTAAAGTTACGATTTCAAAAATCGATAATTTTAAAACTACTGGTCAGAATGACTTGATATTTTAGCAGAACAATCGTGAGGCAATGGAATTTTATTTGGCGAAGGAAAAAAATAGTTCTAAAATGTGCCGATAGATGGCGCTGTCAGGGTAATGTCAGGGGAAAGACCAAAAATGTATTCTTTAAACACAGGAATGTTGTTAGCCAAAAGGAAAAAAATAGAGTTCAGGGATTTACTAAAAATGTATTAGCGAAAAGACAAGAAGACGTGTTTACAGCGACAACAGTAATAATGACAAAAAAAAAAAAAAAATAAATAAAAAGCTTTATGGAACAAACACGTTACTGATGATTAAAGTATAAGTTGTTCGATATGCCCTCCGCCTTGTTCCGCTACTGATTGGAAGCACAAAACGGCATGTTCCACAACAGCTCGGAGGGTATCTGTACTGATGCAATGGGTGTGGTGTGTGATTCTTGCCTTCAAGTCGGCTAGATTCTCAATTCGCCCGCTGTAAACAACATTCTTCAGGTACCCATAGTTGCCACGTATTTAGTAATTTGCATATCTTCAGACAATCTGAACCCTGACAGCGCCATCTATCGGCACATTTTAGAACTATATTTTTCCTTCGCCAATCAAAATTCCATTGCCTCACAATTGTTTTGCTAAAATATCAACTCATTCTGAACAGTAGTTTTAAAATTATCGATTTTTGAAATCGTAACTTTAATTATAATCACCCGGTATATTAGAATAAATCCACACTTTCCAATGAACAGCGAATACAAGCAAAATAATATTTTAATAAAAGTTTTAAAAATCTATAGTAAAATAAAGGGTGTTTTTACTTTTCTGGTTCATTTGTTATTCATTTATTATTGATAATAAGATTATATTACAAACTGATTTCCAATATGTTTGTTATAAAAAGTATTTTAACCGTTGATTAGTAACAACGACACGTCACTGGTCATGAATAAGGCGCCTTATCTTGGTTACCAGAGGGTTACTTTAAAATTCTATTGAAATGCAATTTTCACAGAAGACCGACAGATCCACTAAAAATGTCATATAAACTGAAATCGTTTAATAACAATTCACATTTTGCCTTTTAATTATTTTTAACACAATAAACTGATTGGTAAATAATCCATACGAGTAGTAATTTTACTATCTGAGAGAAAATGTGTCCAGGCTGGGACTCGAACCTTTGTCTTCAATTGCCAATTGGAAATTGAAGCATAGCACTGTTGTCTATAATTCGTTAAATAAATAGTTTAAACTTAAAATATGAATATAATTAATGAATACATGTGAATATAAATAATGTATTTTTGCTCCTGTATTCAAAATTTATAATTTTTAATTCATTTTACTTTGAAAAAAAAATCTGTCCAAATATTTCTCTCTTTCTACGAAAACGTCATTATTTTATTCGTGATGCTTTACGAAAAAGTGCGCGAATTATTATTTCTCGTTCTGCAGTTACCTCTAAAACATCTTAACCTGTTATTAAAATAATCACACATAAATATTTTAATTTTCATAATCAAATAACTTCGACCGCAATCACAATCAATATTCGATATCTTGGGCGATAATTATGTAATTCGGCTTACCGAATGAGTTACGCAACATATTTATAACCGTAACATCCTACGGGCTTTCGACCTTCAAGGCTATGACTAAATAAAGAAGATGGTCAGGATTCTCTTTTAGTTTCTTTCACATAATTGTTTTTCTGCATCCCTCTGTAAAAAATAGTAAGTATAGTTTGGAAAGCAAATATAAGTTTGCACTCGCTGGCCTTGTTCGGCATGGCGACTACTCCACCCAAAGTCATTGAAAAAAAAATCATGGATAGATTTTTTTTTTCTATCCGTGAGAAAAACAAAATATTGAAATTTGAAGCAAATATTAAACCGTTTCAGTGAACTTATAATATCTGTATTTTAAAAATTCTAACGTGAACATATCCGCATATCATTTTATTTCCTAAATAAATAAAAAATAATAATAAAAATAAAAATAAAAATAAATAAAATAAAATAAAATAAAATAAGTTAGCTTAAATAACTAAACATATTACGTCTGAATCAAGTTATTAAAATTAAAAAAAAAAGTTTTAAAATCAGACATTTAATAAAACTATATAATAATAATAATTAATAATATATCATAATAAATTAATTAAAGTAAACGTTTCAAGCTTTATCCAAGTGCCTAATCAGTACAAATAACAACTGAAAACCAAAGCCGATGTTTACACATGTTCACGTTCATAAATACGTTTCATGTTCATACGTTTTCATACGTTTCATGTTCACGTATGCCATTTGAAAAATAAAAAATTAAGACACCAAATCTAAACTTCTTAATCCGACCACATCCCAGCTTTTGAAAATATAAAAAAAAGTGGGTGAGTGTGATCGAAGATCACACAAAGGGTTTCGTTTAATATTCCTTTCAAAACACTTTATCCTTTCCTTAATAAATCCAAATAAATTTCATTCTCCAAAAAATAATAATAATAATAATAATAATAATAAAAGTCATGTTTTTTATAAAGTAAAAATTTACCGGTCTATTTTTCTCATTTTATCGAATATATGCACCGGCCCTATAGCGGGCGAACCCGCTATTATACTCTGTTTTAACAATGTTTGTCATGTGGACTAAATGCGACATTAAAAAAAATTAATTTCAAAATTAAACATGTTGTATAGAGACCTTCAAAATGTTAAAATATGCCAATATTTCCATAATCGGATTTTTATCATGATTCAATACGTTCCTCAAACTTATATATTTACTATTCTCTATTACTCATATTGATACTCTCTTTGTATTAGTCTCAAACATTTGAAAAATCCGTTATAACGTCAGATTAATTTTCTTTTAAATTCTCTAATGACTTCTGTTTTCTGTATTTGCACATACTCATACTCCTTGTATTATTGAGAGATGTTTGAAAAATTCCGTTTTATTACCAATATGACGTCATATTAATGCTTTTTTTTTTCAATTGGTGAAACTTTTTATTTTATTTTCATTTATTACTTGGAAATCTTTCAATAGAAAATTAATTATTGTAGAATGAATTTAATGTGGATTTTTAATAGTTGGCAACTGCTATAACGAAAAATGTTGAAATTTAATGGAAAAGGCTGTTAGATTTTTTGGTTTTTTATCTCTCTATATTAAAATAATACGATTTTTTCAAATTTTATGATTTTGAGCTTCATAGCAGGTATTCAGCTATAAGTACACAAAATTTCATGCCTGTATTTTAAATAGTTTCTAAGAACTGGTGCTGTGACAGACAGACAACGAAGCGGGAGTAATAGGGTTTTGTGAGACGAACGAAATCCTAATTATTAAGTCCAACTGTGATGATTTTAAAAGTATAATTTTTTAGAAGGTCTTTACAAGGTTACAGAAATATCCACTTAACGAGGCATTTACAAATTTCATCAGAATATTTGGTCCTACTGAGGTGTATACCCCCTGGTGTCTTAATAATTTTTTACTACCATATTTATGAACATGAACATATGTGTAAACATCATCTTTGGTTTTCGATCGACATTTGTACTGATGAGGAGCTTGTATAAAGCTTGAAACGTCTACTGCATTTAATTTTATTATGTGATATTATTCTTTTTTTTTTTTTTGGTTTTATTAAATGTCGGATTTTAAAATGTCTTTTTAATTTTAAAGCTAAGTTAGTTTGCGCATGTTCTCGTTATGCACGAAATTTCAAAACATATGTAACAAATTATAAAAGGTAGTGGAACACACTACTACAAATATTTCGTTATATAGTAAACCAAGGTCTCATTCCCCTTATTCAGTCAAAAATACAGAGTGCCTCCATACCCGGATTTTCGATCGTAATTTAAACAATAATCTAGATAGTGTAACGATATTTCAATCAGACTAATTTGGTTTTCTATGAAATGTAAGGACGTAACGAGAGGACTGCCATTTTCACGTCCAAATAGTACTACATTTAGACGCTTCATAATTCCGAATGTAGAGGACAATGCATACGGTGTCGCTCACCGATTTATAGGACATTTCCAATACAGTAGAACTCCAATTATCCAAACTTCGACTATCCGAATCGTTGATTATCCGAATCGCTTTCAGAATTTCAGGAAAAAAAATTAAGACGAAAACGTACGGCGATTTGCAAAATAATGATTCCGTCTAAGCGCGCTATTGTCCTTCCCTCCACGAAGCTAGTGTAGGCAAACCATGAAACCCGATTAGGTTGGTTGTATAGAGTTTAATGGCACAAGGTCCCATTGGAGACAAGCTGTGCCAACGAAACCCCATTACAGAAGGCAACTTTTAAAGAAACTTTTAGTAGAGGGCGAAGACAAAGAAGGTGTGTTGGTTAACCACAAAAAAATAAATTTGAAAGATTGCGCTTACATGGTAGCGGAAGCTTGGAGCTTGGTTAAGGCAGTCATATTAAAACGTGCGTGGGACGAGTTGAAAGGCATATCAACTGACGAAGTGAAGGAAAAGGAGAAAAAGGAAAAAGAAGATCAAGAAAAGGAAAGGGAAGAGACAGGAGAAGATGAGGATGACGTGCCACTTGATGAATTCAGAAACATTCTTTTGAAAATTCCTGGATGTTCAGAAGTTTGTGCTGAAGATACAGGACAGTTGATGGTGTGTGTTTCGTCAAACCCTGGGTTTCAAATTCTAAATGATGATGAACTTATTGAAAGTGTGAGAGAAGAAAGTGTCCAGGCAGAAGATGACCTTAATGTGGAAGTTGAAGCAGACACTAGACCATCAGCTAGTGAACTATTTGCCAGCCTTGAAACTGTGTTGAAGTGGATGAAGCGTCAGCCCGAGTGTGACAACATGCAACTTCTCACTGTCAAGTGTATGCGCGACTTGGCTGTCCGAAAACGGATGAAGACTGTCAAACAGCTTACTTTTTCCGAGATGTTCAGCAAGCAATGACTTTCATTTACAGTACGGTACGTACATACTGCACTAATGTACAGCACTTGTAAGTACGCTTAATATGTAAAAGTGTTGCCTTTTCATTTAATTAATTAAAAGCTCTTTTTGATTAAAAATAGTTTTTTTCTCCCATTTTCAACATACATACAGTAATTAATTAAAATAGACTCTTTTTTCGGAAAAAATCCAATTATCCGAATTTTTGATTATCCGAATGGGGTCCGGTCTCAATTGATTCGGATAATTGGAGTTCTACTGTACTTCAACGATATAATCCTACTTCACACAACGCAAAGCTGTTCAATATTTCGCTAAAATATCTTTATCATTGTTATGAAAGCCTAGGGATTGTAAAAAAAAATTGCGTAGGGATTGTAGCGTTTAGTTTAGTCAGAGTTTAGTTTAGTTTTGTCATCACTAGCATAAAACACTGATGTACTCAGCCTGCTCCAAAAGTTCTGCAAAATGTCGTAAAATTATCTATTCTAAGCATCTATAGTGTGTACAGTTTTACCACAAATTCTCAATAGATTTTTTGCCTTGTTTATGAAATGGAAAAATTTCCAAATTCAAAAAGCTGATAGCAAATGCAGCGAATTAAATATTAAATAGAAAATTTCTTCTCCAAAATAGTGGTGTCAAACTATTTAGAAATTCCTAAGGAGTGTGAGCAACTTGGTGTCTAACCCCGTTTTAAAAAGTAATTTCAAGTTAAAGCTAATAAATAATATATGCATAACAAGATAATTTTATAGATCAACGGTTCCCAAACTATGGATTGCAACCCACAGGTGGATCGAGGGCGATGTTCTGGTGTATCGCGGAACCATTCATCAAATCTTCAAAAATGTACAATTAATTGTATTTACTGCAATAATATAATAAAAGAGACGAGTGGCCTCCCTTAGGCATTCAATATGTTATATCTTCTTCAAAAAAGTATTTCTAGCAGCTCACATTGATGTTGGGGGAAACAAAGTTGCTAATTCCCTGCCAAAGAAGCAATCACCTGTCTCGCTGTGAAAATTTCTCTTCTACTTACCCCTCTCACATATACGGCGTGTGCTTAAATCTAGGATTCTTCCCGAGTGGCAGGTTTACTGGCATTCCTCTAGCACGGCCATCACACCCACAATCTGATCCCTAAAGTGTTTAGAACACTTCTAAATCTTTCCCCACACACAACAGCCTTCCTTTCAGGTCACGGTCCTTTTAGAATATATCTAAAATACTTTCAGCGTTCCTCAAACTAAAATTGTGAGTGTGGAGCACTAGAATCACCAGAGCACTATTATTTCAATTGTACACTAACTGCTGCTTGACATCTTAAAATGCCCACCTTACCCCCTCCTTCTTGGCTCCAGAATATTCTTTCCCGTCCCAAGCTCTTCCGTCAACTGGCGGAAATCCATTACTTTTTAATAGATTTCCTAATTCTTACCTCCTGATGTCCAGTGGAATTTCTGCAGTCTCCAGTAAACTATTTCTAAAGTAGCTCTCGTGGGAGCACTGCTCCGGTGTACTTATTTTTATGTTCCGGTTTTCTAGAACTGTTTTTACTGGGACAAGCCTATCTAAGAACTGTTGATTATTGATCTAATAGCTAAACAACCAGAACTTTCCCCATTCGCTCCCTGTCGCGTGGGGGCTATGTGCTCCAGCAGATGGGCTTTCCTATGTGAATTTTTTTCATTTTCTGCCTCACCCATGTCCCTTGTCGCATGGAGGTCACTGACCTGGCAGGGCCGGCGTTACACTAGTATCTACAAGTACATTGTATTTTTCATCCCGCCCCCTGTCACGCTAACCGGGGGGTTCAGCTCAGCTGACTTTGTATTTTATTAAAGCTTAATAACGGTACCAGGAGGGATAGCTATGCTCTACAGACTTGCCTCCCTCGTCTGAGCAGTCCCTCTTAGGGAGCGAAATATATTATATATTTAAAGTAAAATATCGTGAAAAGGTATAGATAAATAACTTTGTAAAAAGACAGTGTTTTAGTAAACTTTGTGTGGAGAACGGCTGCAGGCTAAAATTTAAAAAGGTTCAATACCGACACAGACTATGTCGTAGGTGCAAAACGATACCATAATTCGCAATGGTTTTTAAGTTGTATTTTTTCTAATACATGCAATCATAAACATTTTTTTATTTCTTTTTTTACGTAGTAAAAGTACATTTAAAAATACCTGTTGTTTTAACATGTATTCTACTGTATTTTAAACAAGTATCCCTATTTCATGTAAAGTACACATTTTCACTGTGCTTCAGCATGGTTATCGTATTTTCTCTAAGTTTAAAAAAAAAATTAAAGTCATAAACTGACGAACGAATTCAAAACCATCAGAAATACTGTAAAGGAAAATGGAAGTGATCTCGTATTAAAAAAAACTTTGTTTTAATTATTCCAATTATAACAGAAATTCTATAAAGAAAAGTAAAGTGATCTCATACAAAGAAGTCTTTTGTAACAAGGTTCTTATTATGTAACACAGAAAAATTTCTCTCATTGTAGATATGCCTTTTCTATAAGTTTGAGAAATTTTGTTTTATATGAAGAAACGCTTTTTCAATTTCACGGAGGATTACACTGTCTGTAACATGGAGATATTCTGATTCATACGGAGAAAATGTGTACTAATTTAACAAGATTTCTTTGTACAAATTGCAGATGAAAACTGCTAGCATTGCTGACAGGATTTTTCTGTAAAATCTACAGAATATTTTTAGGGTGAGGTCTTGATAACTGTACTTTCACATCAGTACTACGTTTGACGTGCTCCCATGTGTGCTCCTATAAGTGTTTGTATTTATCCTGAACCAAGAGGGTAGAGTTATTAAAAAAAATAAATCCCTTGTACCAAATTACCCGCAGTCCTCAATTCCACCGCTGAGATAGTCTCAGTCTGAACCCTTGAGCCACAGCTCGAAATTTGCTCAGGCTTGATTATTATACCAGTCCTGGGGCTTGGGCGAACTTGCTTCAAACTAAAAAATTGTTTATTCACAACTTGAAAAAAGAAAAGAAAATCTTGCGAGATACTATGAGAGTAACAAGAATATAGTCTAAGTTTCTTAAAGTGTTTTACATTTCTTCTTAAAAGTAGTAGCATTTAAGAAACATGTGCGGAAGTTAATCTTTTCTTTGGGACAGGTGTCTCTATATACAAGTGGGTCGTAAAAAATTTTTAATTTTTAACCCTTTCCGCCACAGACAAATTCTGTTCGTAAAATGAGAAATTACTGACTGACACCGGAATTTACAAAAGACTTTTTCAGAAAATATGAACTCCTTATTTTAAGCTTTCATTATAAAGACAAAATTTTATTAAAATAGTCTTGGTGCCGTATGCAAGTTTGGAATTAAAATTAGGTGTGCCCGCAGTGGGACCACTGTGCCGGAAAGGGTTAAAGGGGAAATCGTGACAATAAAGTTTCGAAACCCTATAGAGAATTAAAAGAAAAATATTTAAAATAACATCATTATTTAAAATATTGTGCATGAGGAAATGGAAAAAAAAATGTATATCTATCTCGACCACTTTTTTCTAATTGTTTTAAACTACAAATAATTTTTTAAAGTAAAACAAAATCTAATGACGTTATATTACAAAATATCAAGCATTTTACATCAATCAATAAATTTTATTGGCGAATCAATTTTTATTTTACATTAGTAGTTGTACATTCTTTCTTTCATAACTTTTCAAATAATTCATTTTAAAGCGATAAAATGTTGCGAATTCTCTATGAATATGGGTGATATACACCGGGGATGAAAACTATGCAAGTAAACATTGTAACTCTAAAAGAAAAGTACTATTTTCAAATTTCGATCATTTTGATTAACTTAAAAATTTTTGATGTTGCTCGATAGTAGCCATATCGGTTATGCATATTAATCTGTCTAGATATTCATTTCAAATTATTAAATAAGCTTCAAATTAGCATGCAAAACATGATTACTGTTACAGAAATAGATATATGTGTTTCAGCTAAACGTTTAGTGGCAACTATGCGCATTAAAAATTCTGCTGAAATTTTCGTAATTTGTTTGATTTTTAAATATAAGGAAACCTTATGTAAAAAGTTGTGTGAACATTGCGTTTTTTTTTTTATTATTATTATTTTGTGTGTGTGTTTTGCTAAATAATTGTTCATAAAATGCAGTTCGGCCTATTTAGATACATTTTTGGGGCGTCAATTAGTGTGAGTATGTTTATTATATACATCCTTAAAACTTTGTGTGCACAAGTATTTTAAATTATATTCAAATACTTTTAATTTTTCAAAGTAATAAAAGTTTTTCAGCTTTTTAATTATTTTTTATTTGAATCTGTTTTATGCGTTCTAATATTTTATATTATTACACTTTAAAGATGTATCACGAAAAAAATTCAGTAAAAATTTATATATTTTTTTAAATAAGTTTTCCAAAAATGCTTTTATATAGGCAGGGTAAGAAGGGAAAGAATTTGGTGTAGAGGGTAACTGGGTGCCTGTTTATTGTTATTATTATTATTATTGGTTTAAGGCTACCCCTTTGTTTTAGGACAAATACAAATACATGTAGGTTTAGCTGCATTTATTATCTATCTTGCCTATATTTTCATCTTTTATCTTAACACCCTACAGAGTAAAAAATAAAATAAAGTAAAATAAAAATCTCAATAAAACCAGCTTGTATGCATCACTTTCTGTATCTTTTCTATCCCCCATTTGCCCACAAAATTAGCATGCACTGTGATACAGTTACTACAAGTGTAGCACCCAATTACCACCAAGAAGATAATTGGGTAACCTGTAACAATTACCAGCAAGAACCGCCAATTACCCCAAGAGGGTAATTCGGTGCTAAAACATATTTTAATTTTTATCATCTCTTTTTAATAATGTATATAAAATATTCCCTTTCCTAAAGTATGTTAAAAATATTCAAGTGTACAGAGTTATTTTTTTTTTTAGAGTTACACAAGGCATTTTCTAAAACAGGTGCATCAATTCTCTCCGCTTACCTTACTCAAGATAAATTTTACATTTTAAGTCATTTTATTTAAGTTTTAATAATCTCTATGAATAAGAATTTTTATTTGAGTACTGTTAACAAATCACAACTAATTTAAATTATAAATGGTACCTAGCATAATATTTTTGCAAACCTTTAAACATTCCTTGTATCACTTCAGGCACTTTATATTTAAAAAGAAAAATGTCTGCGTGTATTATTGTATGCAATTTTGTGCAAATAATACAGTTAATGACATAAAATGTAATTCTTTTTTTTAAACATTGGATAAAAAATGCATTTTTACAATATTTTAGCAAGGCAGTTAGAAAAAGTATTGCATCTAACATAATTGTAATTGACATCTAGCTAAGGTATGTAAGCATTTTAACGTAAAATAATCACTTTTTGTCAATATTACGTAGCTGTCAACCTTCCAGTTTTTTAATTCAATTAAACATATTTTGAAGCGGAAAAATTGCTTAGTAAAATGTGTCTATGTGGTATCAATTTATTTTAATTTTTAAAGGGGCTCACTACCTCTCATTTTGACAAGAAATAACCAAAATGTCAAATTTCAGATTTTTATTCTAAAATGAACCTTAACATCTCTAGAACATTGTGCCCAAATTTATTGACGATCTGATAAACAGTGAAGGAGATAAGGTTAATTTTTCGTATTTCTCTTTTTGTAAATGAAATGTTTAAACTAATTTTTCTCAGTTCGTATTTTTTCATATTCTCTATGTAATCAAAAGGCTAAGACTTCCACAATATTTGATCAAATTATCCAAATTTTTTTAATGTATCTTTGGATTCTATGAGAAATTATTAAATATCTAATTTTTGATATCTTCGGTTTTTTTTTTTTTTTATCTGAACTTAAATATATGTGATTTCCATAGGTTTATTCCATATGCATCCAATAATTAATTTTTTTCTTCTTATCTAAATTTTGTATAAAAAATTCGAGGTTTGTACAATAAAGTACCCTGAGTATAAGATTTTTGAAAAATGTAGTTTGAAAGACCAAAATTGGAAAAGTAGAAATAATTTTAAAATTGTTAAATTTTTACAGAAAATTTCTATTTTTAAAAATAATTATTAATTTATTAACAATTTAAGGCCTTTTATTATGTGTAATGATTTCGCTAGATTGAAACAGGATGCAAAAAAATTAATACAGGTGTTATATACAGAATAAATATTTTTGGTTTATCTTAAGTAAAATTTTTGGTTCGAACTTTTTTTTTATTGACTTTGAAAAAAATTGGACGTTTGTCAACTATATCATTACCATAACATATTTTTTAATTTAATAAAATTAGTAGCACTTTTAAAACTCTTACAACGTATTTAAAAAAATATATTAAAATATTTTAGAAATATTTTTCTGAAAAAGACTTTCTGTACATAGATACACGCATTGAAATTAATCCTTTTTCTTCAAATATTTGTTTAGAAAGAAAAATATATAATATTAAACGTTCTCTTTGTTAAATGCGGAAGGAAGCACTTCATGGAGTTGTGAACTTGCGTCCGCTATTTGTTTTTAGAATATTTTTTGAAATATATGACATGCTTGAAATCTTTGAGAGAGTTTTTGTTAGTATAAAAAGCGTTGTGCTGCAGGAATTAGCCACTTGCAAATGTTTGCTTGTGCTTCCTAATTTGAAGACAACTACAGACCAATAAAAGAATGAGAGTAAGTATGAAAATATGTTTTATGTATGATACTTCCAATATAGGGTGCAATCATTTTTCCAGATATTAGAGACTTACGATTGAATTTGAATAGTTTTTTTTTTTTTTAAGTTCTGTTTTATAAATAAATATTTCAAGTTTTGTTATTAAATACTTAATGTCAATAAAATTTTATTAACAAAGTACTTAAAGTTTTCAAATTGTGTAAAAAAAACTTGTGCTGTACAAACTAGCCATTTGCAGAATATTAGTTTGTGCTTCTTAAATTAAAGGAAGCTACGAACAAATAAACGTATGATACTCATGAGTATGAAGATGATTTATGCAATAACTTTATAGTTGGAGTATTTTTATGCTCAGATGTCTCCTAAAGCTTTGTATGTTTTTATGGTTCAATTTTAATAATACTTTTCAAAATTATAGTTTAAGAAGAAATATTCAAAGTTTTATTACCAAATACATTATACTTAATAAATTTGAATTAAGAGGCAGTTCCTTTGGCATAAAAAGCGTTAAGTTGTAAAAACTAGCCATTTGCAGAATATTAGTTTGTGCTTCTTAAATTAAAGGAAGCTACGAACAAATAAACGTATGATACTCATGAGTATGAAGATGATTTATGCAATAACTTTATAGTTGGAGTATTTTTATGCTCAGATGTCTCCTAAAGCTTTGTATGTTTTTATGGTTCAATTTTAATAATACTTTTCAAAATTATAGTTTAAGAAGAAATATTTAAAGTTTTATTACCAAATACATTATACTTAATAAATTTGAATTAAGAGGCAGTTCCTTTGGCATAAAAAGCGTTAAGTTGTAAAAACTAGCCATTTGCAGAATATTAGTTTGTGCTTCTTAAATTAAAGGAAGCTACGAACAAATAAACGTATGATACTCATAAGTATGAAGATGATTTATGAAGTACTGTATAGTTGGAGTTGGGACACCTCAGATGTCTCCTAAAGCTTTGTGTGTTTTTATGGTTCAATTTTAATAATACTTTTCAAAATTATAGTTTAAGAAGAAATATTTAAAGTTTTATTACCAAATACATTATACTTAATAAATTTGAATTAAGAGGCAGTTCCTTTGGCATAAAAAGCGTTATGTTGTAAAAACTAGCCAATTGCAGAATATTAGTTTGTGCTTCTTAAATTAAAGGAAGCTACGAACAAATAAACGTGTGATACTCATAAGTATGAAGATGATTTATGCAGTACTGTATAGTTGGAGTATTCTTATGCTCAGATGTCTCCTAAAGCTTTGTGTGTTTTTATGGTTCAATTTTAATAATATTTTTCAAAATTATAGTTTAAGAAGAAATATTTAAAGTTTTATTACCAAATACATTATACTTAATAAATTTGAATTAAGAGACAGTTAAAGTTTTCCTTTGGCATAAAAAGCGTTATGTTGTAAGAATTATCCACTGAGAAATGTTTGTTTGTTCTTTTTAATTTAATGAAGCTATAAATAAATAAGCGCAGCCGTAAATATAGAAATGTCTTATGCATTCTATTTTAGAGTATTTTCCTATCCACAATAGTAGAAACTTGTACGTTTTTAGGATTGAATTTTAGTAAATTTTCAAAGATTTGACTTAAAAATTGTGTTGATTTCTCAGATTATTTATTGACTAGCTAATCCGCCCGGCGTTGTCCGGGACCAAGATAATTACAATCTCGAAGAAAGGCGTTAACTCCCTCCCTCCCTATACCCGTAAATATAACGAATAATTTATTCAAGAGAACCAACGTCACCTAGATTAACGCGATCATTAAAAAAAGAATTACATTTTTCTGATAATTAGAACATAACGGAAACGCTACACTAAAATAGCCGGCAGACGACACCCCTTCGCGACCTCAATTTCAAATCTATATCTTAATTAGTTAACTAACTTTTTTGTTCGTTAGTAAAAATTGGCAATTATTTCTTTTCACTTTCGCAAACTAAATGGAGGGATCGGCCAAAGAAACAGATCTCTTTGTAGTTCTGTTTTTAATGAAAGCAGATCCCTGTCTGAAACTTTCTCGGATTGTTTTCACTGGCACCGGCAGATTTTTGCATAAATTAATAAAAATTACCGACCGAATTTTTCAAAAATCCCATAGTCAGATGCAGAATTTTGTTTTACATATGCTCAGAAATTTTCAAAAAGATATCTCAATTAGTTTTCTTAAAATTCGCTAATTAGTAAAATAATTTCGAATTTGTTCATTTCCGCTTGCAAATCCAATGCGCCTGTTCATTTCTTTTGCCATTTTGATTTAAACGATGTCATTTTAGAAGCGATGGTTAATGAGAATCTAATTAATATCTTGGGTAATTATCAAAATATTAAAATTCTAAGACTCAGGTGCACATGGCCAGACCTTGGACTATCCACACCTAAATATACAGACTTCTAGGTGGGCTAGATTTTGCTAGCCATCGCTAACAGACACACAGACACACACACACAGAGCGAAACTTTCTTTTATTAATATAGATAAAATCGTGCTAATAAAAACGGAAATTTACAGGAGGAAATTTCATCTAATGTACGAAAAAAAAAAAAAGATTATTTTTGTTTAAGTGTATTTTTAATTTGTTGCATTAATAATGTGTTGTACATACGATTTAAAAAACAAACTTATCATACATAAATTGAATACTGATTTTTTTTATTATTATTATTTGAGTGAATGTTTTCTTGTGGTTCTATCTAAATTCTGTTAGGAACTGGTGATGGATACTTGATTTCTCTATGCGTCTTGCTTTTTACTGGTTTTTTAACATTCGTAAAAATAATAACACCGTTAAACAAGAAAGAAACGGCATTCGTCAATCATAGATTATGTAACCCTTTCAAAACTTCCAGAATAGTTTAACAAAACTTTATTGTTTGACTTCTTTTCTACTTAGAATAACATATTTGTAAGATATAATTTTCGGACAGTCATTACTCTTAAGCATTTTGCTCATTTTCCAACGATCATTTTTACTGTATTTTATACAGGGTGTCCATAAAAGAACTCCGGGTTTTGAAGCAAAATTTTTTAATTCAATCATAAAATTAGGTTAATGTTATACATATGAACTTAAAGGTAAATATATCAAGATTTTTACCATTTATTAGATTTCAATATGTTCCCCGTTTGTGGCACAGAACACACCCAAACGGTATTCAACTTCTTCGACTGCGTCGTCTCAACGATTTTTTCGGACTTCGTTCACACGAAGTACGGATTCTATCGACGTTCTCATATTATAGACTGCACATTATAAAGTTTCTGAATAAGAGAACCAGCCAATTGGGTACATTTTAGAGCAAAAATGAATTTAAAAATGAGTAAGAAAATAAGCAGTATGGATTTGAGTACACCTTTAACCACATCATTTTCCAGGATTGCAACACTCACAAATTTGGTCTGTTGACATCACATTTTGATTGGTAATATCGGCGAACAGTCATTAGCAATTTTTGAACCTCTCACGTTTTTGATGGTAGAAAGTTTTCTCTTTCCTCATTATTGTCACTGACAATTTCCTGATCTCTCAGCAACCAAAATTACTTCGAAGTTTATTTTTTTTTTTTAAACTAATAAAAGCAGATTCGATTCTGCTCGATCACTTTGATACAGAATTGTTCTCATTATTCGATGAGTAGCACGCTTTAAGCAACGTCTTTATCATTAATTGCAAATAGGAAATGATAGGTAAAAGGAAATTGTCCTTATTAACCGGAGATACTTCTTAAGCGGAGATGCATTAACATGATGGCACTGTCTCTTGATAATAAGTTGTATCACGATATTAAAAATTAACAGAAATATAACAAAATTTTTAAATCAATAAAATTTTTGCGTACACCTGATGTTTTCTCGTGCCGCACAACTGTGCCGCGGCACACCGATTGTGAATCACTGGTCATGTTCTCATATGTGTCAATATCATAAATGAAATTTAAAAGTGTTTAAAAATTAATATATATATATTAATTCTTTAATTTTGGCAATCTTATTTGTAAATATTTTCAATGTATTAAGTATAGTTTAGCTGGACTGAAATAAGAACTAAATAAAGTTCAATAAAACTAAATATAGTTCAGCATATCTCAATTAAAAACCCCCTAAGCAATTCTCCCTCATACACAGTAATTCTTATGAATTCTTTTGTGTAGCCTTGTATATGATCTATAGAATTTCTACACACCACGTATAGTACGCAAAAAATTAACGAAACTTAAAAATGCGTACCAAAACTGAAAACGCACTTCCAACATACATCACTCATAGACAGTACTGTAACAGATTTTATTTTGTGTGTGACCCTTAAATTTATGATAAATGCTTTGCATTCCACATTCTACAGGAAGCATGTTTTAGTGCACCTCAGAAATGCATATCTATTTTATTATACTTAAAATAGTATAACATCATTAAGAAACAGTGCAAATGATTTTTTCCCATAGACTATAAGTAGCGGCATTCTTTTGAGTGTCCCCAGTGGCTAGGAGGTTCTGCTCTCGAAGCTGGTAGACGGGAGGTGCTGGGTTCAAACCCTTGTCGCGCTCGTCGACCTAACCGTTCGGAGTTTTCCGTGGTTTTCTTCTAACCTTGCCTTAAATACAGGTTAGGATCCCTTAGAAAGACCCCCGACGGAGGGTACTCCCCCCTTGGGCCTATATCCCTCGTGTTGATAATTGGCCGACATAAATCAACCCAACCCAACACTTTTGAGTGTCCTTGCAAATGATGTTTCAATGTTATACACGCCGTTTTGAATAGCGAACATGCCTTAGTGAACTTCAATAGCATATATCATTCACATGGTAATCCTGGTATATTTAACAGAGTCCGGACAGACGGCAAACAGGCAGCAGACGGCAGACGGGCAAACCGAAGTCTTATTTTCTCAGTTTCTTCGTCATTTAACGTTTCTTCAGTTATAACCGTTATCCTTTGTAGAATTTTCAGATTTGTAAAGCGATTTCAGCAGAAGTCACGTCGAATCCCTAATCTTTTAATAATTCAAAAAATGGTGATTTTTCAATTAGGCCATTGACCTACGTCATCCATTATCTATGGATAACTCTCTCTTTACTCTTTTCTGAATTTGTTTTTCGATAGTGCACCTTGAAGCTTTATGTGATATTTCGAACTAGGGGGTTGAAGCTATCAAGTTGTGTTATTTGGATGAAAATGAAAGAAATTTTCGAAAATGGTTTAATTAGAAAGTTGAAAACAATTAAAACTTTGAAGTTTAGGTCTGGAAATAAATTCGTTAAATAGAAATCCGTGTTCGTTATTTAGAAATGATTTTCTATGTTATTTTTGTTCAAAATCAAGGTTCCAGGGAAAACCTTGTTAAATAGAGAATTTCGTTTAATAGAAGTTCAACTGAATCTGAGTATTTCATTTTCATTTAATGCAAATTAATTATTCGTTTTATAGCAAAAATTTATTTATCTCTTTTTTTTTACAGGTGTATGCTATTATTTCCTTGCTCTTTGTGGCTCAATCACTTTGCCAATTTCTTCCAAGACATGAATACCCAGGGTATAGCTTCAAGTTCAATATTGAAGACAAAGGTCTACATGCAAGAGAAGAAGAATCATCCGCCGAAGGTCATGTGACTGGGAAGTACAGTTACGTGGATCCAAATGGCAATCTTCGAATCATAAGATACAATTCAACTCCCGAAAATGGTTATGTAGCTTATGGTGACACCGGAGTCGTTTTATTAAAAAATAATATCATAGACGTCCCCAATATCAAGCCTTCCTTAACAACAACAGCTGAAGAAGCTCACACAGAGGAAAAAATTATAAAAGAACTGGAGAAAAATATTCCATTTGAAAACAGCTTTTCGGCTTCGGAAAACAATCTTAATGTGCCAACTACCAAAGTGCTTTATTTTCCAGAATCAAACAATTTAATTACTGATTTACCACAAAAGAATTTCAAAGGCCCCCCGATTTCTAAAACAGAATCTTTTAATAGTGAAGCAGAGTTATTTAATAGGCATTATTTTGTGGATGCAGATAAAGCAGCGCATGATAACACCGGAGTTATTTTATCAGAAAACAACAACATAGAAACTTCCAATGTCAACCCTTTTTCAACAGCAAATAAAGAAATTCAGACAGCCATAACCAATATAAAAGAACCAAGAAATATCATCCCATTTGGAGATGCATCATCTTCAATGGCAGGTGACAATTTTAAGGCGCTAGCTACGCCATCCAATAAAATATATTATTTTTCAGATTCAAATACTTTGACATCACGCGTACCAGAAAACAACCGACTATCTAAATCAGAATCTTCGAATTCTGAGGCAAAATTCTCCAATATGTACTATTTTGATGACGTGGATAAGATGACAAAAGATAAGAAAGTGTCAGGAAAATCTAATTCACTCCTAATGAAAGAAAATGAAATCCTGAAAAACAACACTGAGTTAGACAAGAAAATTCAAGATTTTCTCAAAAGTTCCAGTAGCTCTGCAAAACAGAAATATCCTTTAAGTTTACCAATTAATTTCTTTCCCTATTTTATCTATCCAACTCAACATCTTGTAGCTGTTCATCCAAGGCCATTTTTGTTGTAAGAATTTGCGTTATTTTATCAAAAGACAGTGACAAGAAAGAGTCCAATGTCAGCCTTTGTCCATGAAAAAAATGAAACTCTGATAAACAACACTGAATTAGACAAGAAAACTCAAGATTTTCTCAAAAGTTCCAGTAATTCTGCAAAACAGAAACATCCTTTAAGTTTACCAATTAATTTCTTTCCTTATTTTATCTATCCAACTCCACATCTTATATCTTTTCACCCAAGGCCATTTTTGTTGCAAGAATTTGAGTTATTTTATCAAACGACAGCGACATATAAACCTCCAAAATTAGCCTTTTTCTATTAAAAAAATGAAATTCTAAAAAAAAAAAAAAAAAAAAAAAACAGAGTTAGACAAGAAAATTTAAGACTTTCTCAAAAGTTCCAGTAATTGTATAAAACAACAAAATCATTTTAAGTTTAGTACCAATTAATTTATTTTGTTTATCTACCCAATTCCACATTTATACCTGTTCATCCATCATGGCCTTTCAATTATAGATTTTTGTGACTCTACCATTTTATGGAACCAATTTCATTTTTCGAACGCAACTTATATTGGACTCTTTGTGTTATTGAATGTTTAAAAAATTAGTTTTGTGATTTTTTAAAATCAACTGGTGTAAATAATATTTTCTTCCACAATAAAAGGAATAAATTTCGAATTTCAAAATATAAATTTTTATTGTTTTTTGTTTTTGTTTTTTTTTTGTTTTTTGTTTTTTTGCGTCCGGTTTTCACATTTGATGCCGCATCCTATAATAATGAAGCATCAAAATACTTCTAATTAACACGTAATATATACAGCGTGTCCTAATAAGGGCATCGATAGTAAGTAAACTGTGACAGATATTGTAGTTATTCTTGCAGGAGAATAATGCGTGACTTAGCAATTTCTTTAGTACGCTAACCTTGGTTTAATTGGAATGTCTCAATCTGTAATATAATCTCTAAATATAAAATTCAGTGTTTGGGTGAATGTTCCTTATGCAAATCTATATGTTTTGACTGATTTGCACGAACTTTGATATACATAAAAGTAAGAACAAGAGTACTGACTACAAGAGAATTACTGTCTAATTTGTAAACTTATCAGACTACCGATACAATATAATTTTTTTTAATTAGACAGTAATTTTATTCTTGTTCTTACTCTTATGTATATCAAGTTTCGTGCAAATTGGTCAAAACATATAGATTTGTATAGGGAACATACACTCAAACACTGAATTTTATATATTTAGAGATTATATTACATTTTGAGACAGAGTAGCGTCGGCGATATTTCCAATTAAAACAAGGTTAGCGTACTGAAGAAATTGCTATTCACGCATTATTTTCCTGCAAGAATAACTACAATATCTGTCACCGCTTAGTTACTATCGATAGTCTGATAAATGTTTACTTACTATACTACTAGCTTTTACCCTCTTTTCTCAACCACCTGCCGTAGTTTATCATTATACAAATTTATTTTCTTTTTTAATTTTCTAATGTAATTTTTTTCCCTGTTGCTACACCCTAAAACATGGCGCGAGTATCAAATCAAAAATTATAACACGTAAAACTTTTTCTTTATAAGCCAATAAAAATTCAAGCCCACCCGCTTTATTTCGCATCCAAAATTGATGTCATTCTAGGCAGATAATGCGCATTTTTTATATATAAAATTAAAACATTTTACTAAAGTGCGTTAAAATTATGCAGCATCTTCATTTAAATGTATATGGAGTTAAAACATCTACTAAAAAAAAAAAAAAAAAACAAGCATTTCAATTTAAAAAAAGAAATAATTTACTAAATATTATTAACGATGTTGGGCACAGTTCCATTATCGTGATCACCATATTATTGCATTTTTATTTATTTTACGCGGAAGGCCCCTTTGGTTAACACGGGAGAAGCTGGGTGGTTCTGCTAGTCGATATACCGGGTGATTATAATTAAAGTTACGATTTCAAAAATCGATAATTTTAAAACTACTGGTCAGAATGACTTGATATTTTAGCAGAACAATCGTGAGGCAATGGAATTTTATTTAGCGAAGGAAAAAATAATTCTAAAATGTGCCGATAGATGGCGCTGTCAGGGTAATGTCAGGGGAAAGACCAAAAATTTATTCTTTAAACACAGGAATGTTGTTAGCCAAAGGGAAAAAATAGAGTTCAGGGATTTACTAAAAATGTATTAAAGAAAAGACAAGAATACGTGTTTACAGCGACAAGAGCAATAATGACAAAAAAAAAAAAAAAAAAAGCTTTATGGAACAAACACTTTACGATGATGATTAAAGTATAAGTTGTTCGATATGCCTTCGCCTTGTACCGCTACTAATTGGAAGCGCAAAACGGCATGCTCCACAACAGATCGGAGGGTATCTGTACTGATGCAATGGGTGTGGTGTGTGTTCCTTGCCTTCAAGTCGGCTAGATTCTCAATTCGCCCGCTGTAAACAACATTCTTCAGGTACCCATAGTTGCCACGTATTAGTAATTTGCATATCTCCAGACAATCTGAACCCTGACAGCGCCATCTATCGGCAAATTTTGGAACTATTTTTTTCTTTCGCCAAACAAATTCCACTGCCTCACGATTGTTTTGCTAAAATATCAAGTCATTCTGACCAGTAGTTTTAAAATTATCGATTTTTGAAATCGTAACTTTAATTATAATCACCCTGTATATAAAAGTCAAAGTGTGTGTGCATGTTCCTTTTACAAGTCAAAAATATTTGATCGATTTGTACAAAATTTCATTGGAACCCGACAAAAATTGCTGGCTACTTTAAAAATTTCCTAAATTACTCTTCCCCACCTTCTTTTTTTTTCAACTTCCTGCCACAGTTTATCTTTATGCAAATCTTTCTTTTTTTATTTTTTTTTCTTCTTTCTACTACCACCCTAAAAAAGGAACAGGATTTTTTTTTTAAATGATAATATGTGTACTTTGATTTTATAAACCAATAGAAGTTTAAACCCACTCGTTACATACTATTCGCATTCGAAATTAACATCATAATAAGCATTTTTCGTATATAAAATTAAAAAAGTTTACTATAAGTGCGTTAAAAGGATACAGTACCTCCATTTAAATGTACTTGAAGTTAAAACATCTTCTATAATATAGATATTTCAATTTCAAGAAATAATAATAATAATCTACTAAATATGACGTCACTTACGATGGAAAAAAACATTTAATGCATTTTTAAATTAGGATCGCAATAATTAGAAAAAAACAAAAATAAAATTATGTATTTTTTATGTAATCAATGTAAGTTTAAATTTTAGGAATGAAAATGTAAGTTTCCATTTAAAAATGATGCTTTATCATAAGTGGGATATTAATTTCAGAAGTCCAAGCTAAAGTAACGGCTTTATAAAGTAAAGGCCTTTTTTTTTCAAACCATACGAAATAGAATTTCGGGTCATTTGGATGCATTTATTACAAATTTGTTTTTCGCCTTTGCCAAAGAAATTGTATATTTTTCTGTTAACGCGCCAAGGAAAACATGCATTCTCATTTATAAAACTGACGGATTTTACTATAAGTAACGTCATTTTTTCTTATACCCGTTTTAACGTTTTTTGGATGCGAATGCACGAAGCTTTGTTATTGTGATCACCATATTTTTAAATATATTACATGTTTGTTTATTTTACTTAATCCCCCCGTAAGTTAATACGAGCAAAGTCAGGCGGATCAATTAATTTTCAGTACAGCCTTGTAGTTCAAAACACTTAATTATTGGCGTTTCAACAGCCAAACAAAATGAAAGATAAAACCGGAGTGAACTTTGATTCATTTTTATGGGTTAATTTGAGCGTTCTCACACTTCAAGACATTGCAGTGCCACCTATCATGTTATTTGGAACTAAAACAAGGAATCATAGTAAAGAAATTCCTTAATTTCCGTGAAATTAATGTTCACACATTAATTTCCTGGAAGAATAATTTCAATGGTTGCTACATTTTACTTATTATTAAATTTTAAAAACCGTCAATCATTTTGGGACCTACTGGGATTTTTCTTTCTTTTTGAAAGATGTTTCTGTACAATAAAAGTTGTGAAAAACCAGTAAATTTGAGGGGGACTGTTAGCTGTGACGACTGCAGTTCGTACAGTTCTACCAAAATTTTCTAATAGAATTTTCCATCTTGATTAATCGCAGAAAAAAAAATATTACAAATTCTGAGATTAATTGAAGGGCAAGATTTTTACTCTGAAGAAAAAATATTAAGCATAGATTGCTAATCTGAAAGAGTGGAGCTATGCTATACTGTTGGAAATCCTAAAGAATATACACACCTTGCAACTGTAAAAGAAAAAAATGCTTGTTTTGAGGTTATTTTTACGAACTCCCGGCGTCAAATGATGTATTTACTGTTAAATAACATAATTCACATAAAAAGTTTTTTATAATTATTCCAACTGAAAGGGGTAGTTTCTTTTTCCAGACTTGACGTTTTTTTTTTTTTTTTTTGTTGTTGTTGTTTTTTTTTTTTTTGCGTAATATGCATTCAAATATTACACTGTAAAAATGTACTGCAGTAGTTTTGTTCAGGTCCATGGATGGCAGAAGCTTGTGAATCCAGGATTGTATGTTGTGCTACAATGCGAACCGATATGTCATTACTCTTATTATAATTAGTGCCCGAGAAAAAACAGTTTTCAGGCCGAAACTGAAGAGAAACCGAATTTTGGTCCTTTCTCGTGTTTCGGCTGAGAATGAAGCTTTATCAAATGAAATTTTTTAAGCTATTACTATATACATACATACAAAAATATTATTAATTATTTATTTACAAACACACATACTTATCTGCAAAAACAATTTTACTTAAAATTCTGCCTTATTTAATTAAAGCATTTCTGCCATATTCAATTAGCCAAAGACTTCTATTTTTAAAAACCGTTAATAAATGATTAAAAATTCTGAAAATGACACTTGTCGAGAAGGGGTTAATGTGCATGCGTTTCTTTTCAATAAATGCAAAAATGTTCTTATTGTTATTTATTTATTGATTTATTTTTATAACCAAATATCTAAGACATTTATTTTAACATTTATTCATTATAAGTTTTATAGTTATTCATACAGTATAAAGTTTGGACAGAGTTTGCACTATCTAACTTTTAACTTGAAAATAGGAAGTGTTTAAAATAGGCTACTTTAAGAGAGTAATAGCACTTCCGTTCTTAAAAAAGGAGAAAAAACTAATTTTGAATTTACAATTATAATTATACTTCAGTAAAAATTTAAAAATTGTATCAATATGTGCATATGTTTGTACATTTTTTACATTACGAATGCTAGAGATATTTTAATTTGTTATCTATATTTCTACTAATTTGAATACAACGACCTTTAACTTATGTGCGATTGAAGAGGTGTATTTAAACAAGGCCGCGCATAAGTCTGAGCAGTGCATAAATGAGAGATAGAGCTGTATATTATCACTGAAAAGTCACTCCAGAATAAAATGTACATTATATTAATGTAAAAATCCTGCATTAATGTATTAATAATGCTTCATAAATTTTAATATATCTGTATTGTTTAATGTAAATGTTATTTCATAAAAATATAATTTTTACTTCCATAAAAATCAATAATAAACATAAAAAAATATAACTCACTAAGCTTCTTACTGAGAAGAAAAAAAGATGCATTTAATTAAGATCTTTTATCAAACACAAATATAGGAGTCTAAACAATGATTGCAATACCTGGTTGACTATAAATAGTAATGGAGTCAATTACTAATAATAGAAAAGAGGTTTTTTTTAAGTGAAAATCACATTATGGATATCGATAGCTTAATCACAATCCAAAATATTTTATCAATTTACATAAATATTTATTTATTTTTTTTTTTTTTTTTTTTTTTTTTTTAAGAAATAGATGGCAGTATCGAAAGGATTATAAATAAAAAAAAAAATAATAAATTCCTACAGATTGTTTCGCATCCACACCCATTAATACTTTAACTTCCATCAATGTATTTTAGCCATGCACATCTTGTTTCATTTTTTAATATTAGAAAGTATGAACAGTTATTGTTTTTACTAAATACTGTATTGTCATCACTTGTTCATATCGTCTAATATCTAACAATGACAGTATGAAGGAAAAATACCCCAAGACGCTATGGGATATGCATGGATTCGTCTCTATAGCCAAGCATTTATGAGATTCGACTAGTTTCGGTATGCACCGAAACCGAGTGTCCGCCGAAACTTATATTTAGGGCCAAAACTCGCTGAAGATGAAAACGGACCGAGCTTTCGGCGGAGCCCTAAATATTCTCACAAAAGTTAAAACAAATACATATTAAGGATAGATGGCAGCACTGAAACTCGAACCAATGAACAGAAATTTTTTAACAGCACATTTGAATTTCAAAATTAATGATATTTAAAGAAATATATATATCACAAAAATGGCCTAAACAGCCATCAATCTGATTCCGAGACTTTTTAAAATATATTTTTTATTTATTTTATAATTCATTTTATTTGATACATATTTTCAGAAAAGTGATCGTCTATAACAGGGACAGCGAACCTGTGGCACGCTGGAGAATATTTTTCGGCACGGCATTGATTGGAGTTCTAAATCAAAATACAGTAAAACTGCACGCACTATACGAATTTAGACTGGCAGAGTTTGTTCAAATTTGATTCACTAGTAATTGGAGGAACTGAAATTAAGCTTAATGAAGCCCAATCTAGTTCAATGTTGGCTCAAAATAATTTTCAAATTAAGAGAGGACTTGGAGACTATAGAAAAGAAAAGATTATCGATAATATTTTCTACTTAGTGCCGAATCCGGCATTATATATAAATGTCGATGGTAAACTTACGACAAATTGGAATTCAATGCCAAACACGAATAGCTATTTAAAGATACTTTTGCTTTCCATTTTGGCAATTTTTCCTGCGAGGCATTGTGGTTTTCTTCGAGCCTTGGGTAACCTTAGGAGCCTTAGGGTAACCATGCGTAAATACGGGTTAGGTTGGTTCCCTTAGAAAGACCCCAACGAAGGGCATTTACTCCGTCGATCTCTATCCCTCGAGTATAATCGGCCGTAAAAAACACCAACACCTGCAAGGCATTATTTTAAAAATATGAAAAACTCAAATAGAAACCTTTTGTCATATGAAATTTTCCTTTTTAAAATAATGGAAAAAAAAAAAAAGGTGGAAGGACTAATATTTTCACTTTTCAAAAAACCGTCATTCATGTCTTTAAAAGATTAGTTTAAGTTTAAATATCTCCTGGATCGATTCTCAAAAAATACATGTATTACATTCGGATTAATGAACATGTTTTTAAAAACATCTTTCCGCTTCCTTTTTAACTTTTTATACTTTCCTTTTGTTTTAGCACAGTATGGTGCTCTTTACTTTCAGTTGTTATATGTATACATCAATGTTGTTGTTATTTTTTAAGTACATATTAGTACAGTCTCTTTTTACGTGTTGTTTTATATTCATCTGGTTCTATGTAATTGAATTATAATATGTCTGACTCCTGCACTTTCACTAAATCTATAAAGCTCTAAAGCTATGTTAAGTTATGTTTAATACTTATGTTAAGGGTATGATGATTTAAAACTGGTAAAAACTTTTTCACTTACAAGACAAATAAGTTTATTATATTACATTTTCATGTATTTTTTTACATTTTTCATATATTTATATAAAATTATTTTTTATATAATATCATTAAATAGAGTATAACTAAATTGTATTACAGTAGTATCACTTTATGTTAAGTCATTTTTAATAGCCGTTATCTATTTTTTATTTTATTTTTTCACTGAATATTATTAGTTAATAATTGTTCTTTGTTATACTTTCTAAACGTCGTCGTTTGTATTGCCCTGTTACTTATAACCCTGCAGAGTGAAACAGCGTGTTATTGCTCTCATTGTAATTTGCAATCTTCCAAAAATTAAACAAATAAATTCAACGATAGATGGCAGCACTAAAACTAGAATAAAAGGTGCAAGTTGAAATTTTTGAACAGCCTTTAAATTTAGTAAGTGCAGTTACAGTTAAGCCACTGCTAAACTGATCTTTACCACACAAACACACAAAAAAAACTTATAACTTGCAACCTCATTCTCTACTTGTTTGTTGTTTGTAAAGTTTTTTTTTTTTTTTCGAAATTTACATTTGATATGTTTGATATATATTTTAAGCAAATTTGTCATACATGTATGTAACGTAATTATTGAAATTTAAAACAAAAAGACCTGTAAATTACTTTATAATGCATAAAAGTTTAAAAATACATTCATGGGAATAAGTTTATCTTTTCCGAATTTTTCTATATTTAATAGATAACTTTTATTACTTCAGGAATTTTCACTTTTTATTTTTAAATTAATTAAGAGAAATATAAATGTTAATCCAATTAAAATTTCAAAAATAATTAATCATTTATTTTTTTCTTTCTTCTTTTTAATTTAATTCTCTTAAACGACATTTTTACACAAATACGTACAATTAAAGTTGATTTGAACAATATAAATAAATTATTATTGATCAAATTTTGATTTTAAAAATATATGCATGAATATAATTTTTTTTTCTTTGCTATTAATTATCGTCTTCATTATTTTCTAAATAAAATAAAAATAGTTAATTCAAATAAAATAAAACAGTTTTAAATAATTTCTTATAACTTAAATTATATAGATGGCAACACTACAAATCATAGTTGTAAGATGCTGTTCTCAAATTTAAATTTGTTACTTTAAAACGTATTCGACATTCCTGGATTGAATTCCTTTTTGTTCATGAACGCATGAAAGTGGCAGATGTTCTTCCTAGAAAACTATGAAATCGTTTTTATTTTTTGATATACACAGAACAATTTTCAGAAAATGCTGCCAAAATTGATATTTTGAACCAAATTTCTATACGCGACAGACCGAAAAGTTGTCATGAGACAACAATCCCTAATAATTCAAAATGTAATATAACTATCGAAAAATGTGAAACACTGTTCAATTCCAAATCACTTCAAAAGTCATTACTGCTAGTTTCCTGGTTTTATCTTTAAAAATGAGTTCATGAATCTCAGGTGCGTCAGTTCAAAACTTTCTTGGGGATAGGGCAAGATTTTCTTTAAGGGAAAAGGGACCAAAAAAATTTTTCAGTTTTGTTCTAACATATACAATTTTAAATTAGCCAAAATACTCAATGATATAATTCCTTATTATTGTATCTCACTTTGAGAATGTTGTATTAGCAAGACATTAGCAAACATAGCAAATATTAGCAGAAGCGGATCAACTACATCCCGGGCCCCTAAGCTTGATCTTTTTGCCCCTCCCCTCCTTCAAAGCAATATATACTGGGTGATTCAAAATGCATGTTTGCTCATTTATCTCCTAAATCACTGATCATAGAAACATACTTTCAATAACAAAAAGTACGCAAATCAAGTACAGTTAAAGCACTTTATAACAAATTACGATATAACGAAATGCTCATAACCATTTAGTTGGTCTGTATGTTAAAGTATACTGAATTCGAAACGATATAACGAAATATTTATAACGAAAAGCAGGATATAATGAAAAGAATTTGAGCATGAAAAGTGAAATAAAAACAATACAGTGGGTGATCGGTTAACGAACTGTTCGGTTAACGAACAGATCGGTAAACGAACACTTTAGAGAGAGATTTTTATGTTCGGATAACGAACACATGTTCGGTTAACGAACACCTCACAAAACAAAGCCAAGCAGTAGCAATGCTGTGTTTCAGATATCCAGAGCTGTATCTAATTGCATCTATTATCGATTTAAAGAACATTGTAACAGTTGTATACTTGAAGCCTAATTCATGGACTACCGGGGGTTCGGGCCCCACATTTTAGCCCCTCCCCCCAAATTAGAATGAACAGATTAAAAAAATTAATTTTTATATTTTGTGTCCCTTTTTAAAGAAATACTTTTAATTGAAAATTAATTATTTTAATTGAAAATTAGTTCCTAAATTATTAACAGGCTCCACTGGAGCTTTATCGGGCCCTGCAGTAAACACTACTGTTTAGAGAACTAATGGAGTTTTTGATACGTCAAAGTGATAAATTGATTTGATTTAATGCTATAGTCAATGAATATGATCCTAAATGATTTTATAAAGGGCATGTCATTTATTTTTTTAAGTACGGCACGACACAGACAAAGCCATCAAAATACGATCTGTCCATATTAAATACGGACGTATAGTAACGCGATTAAAAATTTCAGAAATGAAAAATAAGTTTTTGTCAAAAATATAAACTTTCTTCAAAACAGAACTTAATTAAACTCTCTTTTACGCCTCCCATTATCTGCGCCGAAGAGAAAATGTGCGAGGAAAGCTGTCACGTGATGCAGCGCTCTATGTATTTTGGCATTTTTCCAGGAGTGATGAAATGGCAATAGCTTAAGAACAATTTTTCGTACATTATGCTGCGCAACTTCTGTCTGCCATGACAAGAAGGAGTACGTTGGTTGTGTTACGCGATACAGTGATCCTACATTTTTTTATTTTGCTACAAGTGGCATAAAATCGTGGAAAGTATTTTTTGCTACAACATTTTTGTGTGCTTTGTGATTTCGGTTCTTGGTACTTTTTTTTCATTGCGTTTCTTAATTGTTATTTTTAAAAAAGAAAACAGATAATATTATGGGGCCTAAAAAATCAAGAAATGTTCTCACCATACAAACTAAGCAAGAAATTATAGCTAAAGTAGAAAGTGGGCATAAAATGTCTGATATTGCTAGGCATTATGGCCTGAACAAGTCTACTGTAGGGACAATCTTAGCTAACAAGCATGTAATTAAGAATAATCAAGCGGCTAAAGGAGTAACGAAAATTCCATGTGAGAAACAAAGGTGCGTCATTCATGAAAAAATGGAGAAATTGCTTTTAGTTTGGATAAAAGAAAGGGAAATGAAAAGAGATATAACCAGTATGGCTATCATTCAAGAGAAAGCTAGAGAAATTTTTGAAGAACTGAAGAAACAAACCCCTCATTCATCACATGAAGATTTAGAATTTAAGGCTACTACTGGATGGTTTGCGAAATTTAAAAAGAGAACTGGCATTAAACATGTAGTAATGCACGGCGAGTCTGCTAGTGCAGATAAAGAAGAAGCTGATAAGTTCTGTATAGAATTTCACAAATTCGTTGAAACAGAAGGATATTGTCCACAACAAATTTTTAATTGCGATGAAACGGGTTTGTTTTGGAAGCGCATGCCAAAACGTACCTACATTACGAAGGAAGAAAAAAATATTCCTGGGCATAAACCCATGAAAGATCGGCTGACATTACTTTTGGGAGCTAACGCTAGTGGCGATTTGAAGCTAAAGCCACTTCTTGTTTATCACTCAGAGAACCCTAGAACATTAAAAAAAAATTCTATTAATAAAGAAAAACTACCAGTAATGTGGAGATCGAATGGAAGGGCCTGGGTCACGCAGGTTCTTTTCAAAGAATGGCTGTTTGAAGTTTGTGCCCCAAGCATCAAGGATTACCTTCAGACCAAACAAGTTCCATTAAAAGCACTGTTGCTATTGGACAATGCACCAGCACACCCAAAAAACCTTGATACGGTGGAGGATAAATTGCTTGAAGATTTTCCTTGGTTCACAGTTAAGTTTCTTCCTCCAAATACCACTTCATTGATTCAACCCATGGATCAGGGAGTTATTGCGGGTTTCAAAAAACTGTACATTCGATCACTGTTTCGTTGATGTTTCGATGCATGTGAGTATTCATCAACATTGACGTTAAAAATGTTTTGGAAAGAGCATTTTGATATTCTTGAAGCGATACGACTAATTCAAAAGGCGTGGTCAGACGTAACTCAACGACAACTAAACTGTGCTTGGCAAAAGCTATATCCGTACTGCATCCAGGAAGATGGGAATGATATTCCAGAAATTGTGGATGAAATTATCGCAACAGCTAAAGAACTAGAATTAGAAGTGAATGAAGATGACGTTTTAGAGCTTATAATGGAACACGAAAGTGAGCTAACGATCGAAGACCTGCAAGAGCTTTCAAATGAAGAAAATACACAAACTCAACATGATGCGTTGTCTTTTGATAGAGATGGACAAGAACCCATTCCGACCTCTGTTATAAAAGAGCTTTTAAAGAAGTGGGAGGAAGTCAGGACCACGGTCTCAAAATGGCACCCAAAACAGGCTGATGTTGATAGGCTTGGGGACCTGTATAATGAAAATGCTGTTAATCACTTCAGAAACATCCTGAAGAAGAGAGAAAAGCAATCGACTTTGGACAGATACTTTATTACCCCCCCCCCCCCAAAAAAATAAATAAATAAATAAATAAAAAAAGCATGACTGAAGGAACGGCATAACTTTATGTATGTAAAGTTTTATTATTATTATTACATTTAAATAAATTTAGGGAGGATTTATATTGATTTTTTTATATATTATTTAGCTCTTAAGAACGAATTAATTGAATTCCCATACAAATCTATACTAAATCTATGATTGGTTAACGAACAATTCGGTTAACGAACATTGTTTTGGAACGGATTAAGTTCGTTAACCGATCACCCACTGTATAGCAAATGTTTCTTTTTTTCTTTTTTTTTTTTTTTTTTTTTTTTTTTACTTAACGTTGGAAATAGAATTCTATTTCTTAAATACTACCAGTTTTTTTTTTATGACATAACTTTCAATCTTTTTTTCTACTTCCAATCACGTATTTTCAATACTTCCAAGAGATATTTGAGGGAGGGACAGTGTTTTAAAAGAGACAGCTTAGCTAAACTGGATTGTGTTTGTTATTGTTATTATTATTATTTATTCGATGACTGATTTCATTGACTTTTCCTGTAAATTTAGCACGTATCAATTTTTAAAATTCTTTGTACGCTGGCTATGTCGGGCAAAAGAAAAGGTTTGAGTTCAGAAGAGAAAATCGAAATTACAAAATGAGTCGAGAATAATGTTAAAAAAAGCATTGTAACGAAAAAATTTGTGATCCCAAGTTCCACTCTCAGCACAATATTGAAAGATCCAGAAGAAATTCTTAAAATTTTCGATAAGGGTGAAGTTTTCTCATCGTTTAAACGTGCACAGCGAAATATGCAGACCTGGAGTAAGTATTATTTCATGGTTTAAAGATGCATTTCCAAAAACATCGCTATTAGTGGAAATATTTTGCAAAAAAAAAAGCTTATGCGTTTGCCAAAAAACTTGGATATAAAAACTTTCATGTAGGTGATGGTTGGTTGAGTACTTTCAAAAAAAGATATGAAATTGTGTGTAAAAAATTATATGTGGGGAAGCAGCCTCTTTTTCAGAAGAAACAACTGAAGAATAGAAGAACAAAAACTCAAAAATATTTGAGGATTACGATCGAAAAGATATCTTTAACATGGATGAAACTGTATTGTTTTTCCTTTTGATGCTGGATAAAACTTTAAAAAAAAAAAAAGAAACTTGTCACGGTTGGGAAAGGGGCAAAAATTGACTTTTAATAGCATTATGCTGCAATGCCGACAGCACTGAAAGGCGAAAACTCCTTGTAATTCGAAAAGCTAAGAATCCACGATATATCCCAAAAAAGTCATGAAAACGTTGCCTGTATTGCACAGGCATAACTGCTAAGCTTGGATGACGAAATGTCTTTTTGAAAAATGGATTTTAGATTTTGACAAAGAGATGCAAAAATCCAAAAGGAAAGTTCTGCTTATTTTAGACAATGTCTCTTCGCATGTGAGTTCTGTTCGTTTTAAATCTATAAAATTACTTTTTTTGCCACCTAATGCTACATCCAATATACACTCATTAGACCAATATTATTCGCATGTTTAAAACCAAATACTAGAAGGTGCTTGTGAAAAAGTGAATCGTGAATTCAGATGATAAGAAAGAAACAAAAATAGACTTGCTGAAAGCAATTTACATGATAAATAAAGCTTGGTGCGATGTTTCGAAAGAAACTATTGTTAACACTTTTTCGGTTTCGGGATTTTTCTCATCACCTTCAAATAAAAATGAAACTATTTCTTTACCTTAATTGGAAGATACAGATGAACTAATTTCATCCTTAAACCTGACTTCCGACTTTAACATTGATCAATGCGTTAATGTTGATGAACAATTAATAGCAAATGAAGAGTTCAATGAAGAGAATATAGTCAAAAAAAAGTGCAGAAGATGAATTGTCTGATGGCAGTGTCAGTGAGGAAGAATAATTTGTAGAAGCTGGCGAGAAACTTTTTCAATCTGATGCACTCGAGTATTTACAAAAAAAATGTGTGTTACATGCATAATGAAAACTTGTCATCGAAAGAAATTAACATGTATATTGACAAAATAGAGCGTATAATATTAGACAATGTTGTTAAGAAAAGAAAGCAGTGCTTGTTAACTTCATTTTTCAATCCCATGTATAGGTATGTAAAACTACCTTTTAAAAGAATTAATTCAATAATATTTTTTACATTTAAATTTGCCTCTTTTTTTTTTCATGTGTAGCATACTAATACATGTTATATTTAATACCGTTAAAATAATACAGCAAAACTCTAATTATCCGAAATCCAGTCCTCCAGATCAATAATCACAAAATAAAAATTTTATGATGTGAATTGTACGTATTCATTAAAATATAATTATCTAACAATTTCTTTTTAAATCAATGCTTTTCTTCTTTTCCCTGTTAGTAGTAAAAGTGATACGTCCTAGGAAGCCTTAATTTAAAATGAATACATAAGGCCTAGCTTTTTTTATTAAACAAAAACAATTTTAAGAGCTATCTTTATGTAATAAACAGCCCTTTTTATAATTGTCTCCATTATCCGGACGTCTGTATACTCACATTACATTCAGACCACGTTAGTCCGGATAAATGAAGTTCTTACTGTATAACGAAATAATTCGTTATAACGTTTTAACGAAAGCACGTTATAACGAGCAAATCTTTGGAGCACTTTCGATTTCGTTATAAGGTGCTTTGACTGTACAGATTTTAGGCATGACATTTGTTTTAAAAGGGAATGTATACATATTAAAATACGAAATTGAATTTTTATACGGGCCCTGGTTAATATAAGTTATAGTATTTAGTAAAATGTCCTTTGTTTCCGAAGAACATAAAAAAATCTTATTCTTTTACGACCAAAACTTATTAAATTATGATACTTCGAAGGAAAGAGCACTTTCAGTGCAGGTAAACATTGAAATTTCATAAACTTCAAAGTGTCATAATTCGGTAAGTTTTGGTCGTAACAGAATGGGATTTTTTTAAGGTTCTTCTAGACGGAGGACAACATTTTTCTAAAAAATAAGTCATTAAGACCCAGGGACCATATAAAAAATAAAATTTTGTATTTTAATATGTATACAGTCCCTTATAAAAGAAATGCCATATCTAAAAGCTGTACTCGATTTGTTTAATTTTTGCAATTAGAAGTATACATTTCTATCATCAGTGGTTTAAGAGATAATCGAGGAGACATATATTTTGAATCACCCGGTATATTCAATTAACGAGAACTTTTTTTTGTCATAAGTTTCCGTTTATAATGAATTTTACAGGGTGGCTACTAAATACTATTACAAATATTCAGTAATTTTATTTTACAAATATAAAATATAAAATGATAAATACACTAATATTTATCATTTTAGTGTATTTATACTAATATATAATACTAATAATATAAGATGTTCCAGGTGAACATCAGAGATGAAAGTTCACCTGGAAATAATTTTACTCGAATCGACCGCCATTTTTATCGATTACCAAAAAAACAATCTCTTATGCCATTGTCCGACTGCGGCACGAATCATTTTAAGAGGTAATCCGCCTCATTCACGCAATATGGAAGCTTTGAGAGAGTCCAAACTTCTGTGTTTCTTACTATTTAATTTAGTCTCTAAAATCCCCCAAACGTAATAATCTAAAGAATTTAGATCCGGTGAAGAAGGTGGCCAATCTTCATGCATGGTAAAGTTCGGATAATTGACATGGAGCCAAACCTGTGTGGATTTAGCTCGGTACGAAGGTGCAGAGTCTTGATGAAATATCCAATTCTTTTGGGAATACAACCTGTCATGTGGTGTGTGTGCCATTGTCATGTGTGTGTGTCATTGGCATGTGGCAATAAATTTGTAGCCAATAAGTCCTGTTTGTAATATTCCGCATTGATTTTTATCCCTTTATTGATGAATTTCAAAGGCAATTTTCCATTGTTTGACACTGCAGCCCAAACCATAACAGAATTCTTGTTCTGAAAACGTTTAACAGTTCGAAGGTTTTCAGGTATATCCTCGAAGGTTGCTGAATATACGACATCATTTTTAGCATTATAACACTGTTCAGTGCAAAATAACTTCTCATCAGAAAGTCAACATATTTCCTACCATGCCGCATCAGCAATTTCTTGCATATTTGTACTCTTTTTATTATTTGTGCAACAATCAAACATTAAACTTTTTTTTTCTTCTTTTTGCAATAAGGGCGAAAATTCAGGTCTTCATTTTTAATAACTTGCGTAGTTCTGCCACTCACGTTCTCTTCTGCAGCCATTTTATTTATAGAACGATGTGGATTTCTTTGTATCTTTTCAAGAATTCTTTTGATGCACTCTTTTGTGCGAATTGAGCGTGGACGACCATAACCTAGGTCGATCTTTACAGCTATTAGTATCCAATAATCGATTTATATAAATGTTCTATTAAAACCAAGGCATTTTAATTGTTTAAAGATTTTACCTGTGGAAAATCCGCGATCAAAGAGTTGTTTAATCATCATTCTTTCGGCTTCCATCTTTAAAATAATTTTAAATATTTGCTTTATACAAAAATCGTCTGCACTAATAGAAAATTGTCAAACGCTGAAATAGAGAAATAAATTGTTTTACCAAACATTAAAATTAATTCTTATTTTTTTAAGTGTAACAGTATTTAGTAGCCACACTGTACTAGAATAAATGGGCGACGTCAAGTGACCGCAACTGGAAGATGAAAATTTTCATGAATCCACAATCCAGTACTTTCTTGCTATGAAATTTAAAGAAATTAAAAGGAGAAATACCATTTTAAATACCATCTATATGTTAATAACCTAAAAAATTCAATAAATGAATAAAACAAAGAATATTGCACAGCATTTCTCCTTTGCATAAAATATTATCCCGATATGAAAAAAAAAAGAAAGAAAAAAAATCTTGGCACCGGGGCCCTTTTGTTCCTAGCCCCTAGACTTCAGCCTACTCAGCCTAATGGGTAATCCGCCTCTGAATATTATTCATAACAATTAACCTGTGCTTAAAGTGTTTATTTCATGCTAATGTTTCTATTTTATTTAAATCTGATGAATTACTTTAACTTTTCCGCAATTCGTGAAAAAAATTTTGGGGTCTGACTAGAGATAACGATAAACTCTGAAATATCCAATTTCTTGAGGGGAGGGGAACAGCTTTCCCTAGCCTCCTCAAATGGCGTCCCTGGTCAATGTGTCAGAAAGTTTCGCGTTGTTGAGCCAGAAAAAAGTATTTAAGAGAACAGCCTAAAGCTACAAAAGGTTTTTAGTTTCGCTTATATCAGTAAAAATGCGACACATATCTGTCAGCCGAATAAAAGGAAACATTAATTTTTAGTTAGAGATTCATACTACTTAACATTTTTTAGTTAAAATAAAACTAGTGTGTTTCATTGCCTATATCTAAGATTAAGACTATTTGGCATATTACTTAATCTTTTATTATATTCCTTTCCTTATATAACATTTTTCTTTTTAAGAAAAGAAAGGGTTGATTGAAAATTCTGATTGCTATTGGTACCTCACTGCTGCAGTACTGAAGTCAGAATCTTGGAATAGAAAGAGTAACTCAAGTTAGCATACGATTTACGAACTCTTATTTGCACTCGTAACAGTATAATTTTACTACTGCCCACTGATGTCCCTGTAAATTAATTTAGGGTATGTGGAAATACAGGAGATCGTTCGCTCTTTATGCAATAGATTTTCCAGTCCATTTCTATGTATAAATTACGTATTTTTTTTACGATATTTTGACCCTATTGGATACCCATAATGCATGGCCAGTAGAGTAGCAATTTTAAAATTATGAGGGGGCGGGGGGGGGCGGTGCTCATATAGTTTCTAACTCAGTATACTCAAAATAACTGAGAAACTGAGAAAATCAATTAATGATAAAGCGTATCATTAATAAGTAATTATGTAGTTTAATTGATAATTAATTTTACTCACAAAATGTTACAATTTTTTGAAATATGACAGTAGTGTACGAAAGAGGCATCCAGAATGCTTGATTGGTCACAGTAGATGGAAGGTGAACGAACGTTCTCTGTAGGAATTCAGAATTTCTTGCATTGGTTCATTGGTTCCCACTACAAATTCCCTCTGCTAGCCTAATCTAAATTTCTGATAACATTCCAAGAATTCTGAAAGCGATCAGGTATATTATTTGCTTTGTACATAAAAAACTGCGGCAATAAGACGGATTCGGAAAATGTAGCAACTCCGCTACAAACGAAAAAATGCTCAAAATCATTTTTTCATGGTTTTTAAATAATTTATATATATTTTTTTAATTAATAAAATTTAAAGTTCACTGTATAGGGGATACTATAATCCTACGAAAAAAAAAAAAGACTTGATTTCCAATTGAGGGGAGGGTTGAGCCCCCTGAGCCCCATCCCTTTCCTAAACCCCTGCGCTTGGCTATAGCTCTGGATCAAATTTTCCATGATAGAAGAATTTTTTTCAGTATAAATCATGACAATATTCTCGCACTCCTCTTCGAAGGTCTTTCTGAGGCTCGCTTGAACAAACCAAAGCACAATATTCCACGGGGGAACGTCAAGGGATTTTGCAAGCTTTTCTTGAAATGGGATGCAATTTATTCCAGTTTTTTTTTTTTTTTTTTTTTTTTTTTGCTTTGTAAAATATGCAGCAATTGACCTGGAAGTGTGAAGTTGAATTTATTGATGTCTTATCCATATGAAACTGGAATTTTTTCTTCGAAAATGAATTTTAAAATATTCATAGAGTAAATAATAGAGTAAATTTAGTTTAGCTTTACTTGAAACTTTTAGGGAGGGGCTTTAAATTTATTTACCTTCATGACAATCCAGCTTCAATCGATCATCAATCCTTCTGAAAAGTTTTCCTAACATTCACGAATCTATTTCTTGTTTTTTTCTTTCATTGATTTATATACGTATATATATATATATATATTGCCAGTATTGTCTATTTATTGCCATCTAGGTGTTTGTTAAAACGGACGTTAGGAGGATGTCATCTGAAGAGACTTTAGAAAGCCTCCCAATAGATGAGGGAGAAAATTGACATGACTGTACTAATTAAAATTTTAATATCATAAAAAAATTGCTATTTAGTAGAGTCAAACTATTACAAAGAAAACTTCTTGAGTTTCCTCTATACCTTTCCAAGCTAGAGTATGTCTTCTCCGTGAGTAGATGCAGGTGCCCCAAACCATTATAGACGATCTTATTTTTGGCATGAATCGACGCCAAAAATGTTGAGCGTGTGTTACCAACAGAAGTATTGATACGTTCCGTATTGACACCTCCACCATTAAACATTTTTTCTTGTGAAAAATTCTAATTTAGTGTTACCTTATATTATTTAATTATTAACTGAGCATTTTCTTTGTACATTTCTAGACTAGTGTCTTTTATTATACCCCATGATCTGTGAAAATTTCACTAATTTCAAATTAATAGTTTTCCTGTTTTCCGCTTATTCACTTTGTTGCTTAATTTTTGAACACTAGTGTATATAAAGATATGGAGAAACATATTAATTTATTTGATACTTCAGATCCTCCTACATTTTACACATTGTTCAATACAAATAATAAAAAAGTATTCGCCAGATTCAAAGATGAAATGAAAGCATAACTTATTTCGATCTCAGAGCAAAAATGTACTCAATATTATCACAGGCAGAAGAAAAGAAAACTGCTAAAGTTCAGATTATAAAATTTATATGTTATGCCAAAATAAAGTTATATTATCGTCATTTGATGATAAGCAATATCTTATGGATTAAACCAACTGTTATGCTTACGGACACTGTAAAATAAAAAAAAATAAAAAATAATAAAATAAAAATGAGTAGCTAATAAAAATGTATTTAAAAAAAAAGAAAAATAGGCCCCCAGGGAATATCTCACTTTGCTTCGGCAAAAAGGAGATAGCACTTCATTTAGCTGTGCGCTTTATGTCGTGTGGAAATCACAAAATTGTTTTCTTTGTGTTTGTTTGTTTGTTTTTTTCCAAAACACAGATATATATGTTATATAAAAAATTTATTTATTTCGCATTAGTCCTTTAAATTAATCTAACTTCTGACATAGTCAGTATTTTCTTAATACTTAATAATATTTATTCTTATTTAATGTCCTTTTAAAAAGTAAATACCCGTACATTAATAATTATCTTATTCCAAATCTTAATCTAAAACTTTAAGTTCATTCGTAACTTTTATCAACTCCCCAATCTATAAAATTCTGAGAGACGCTTTTGTCATCTCGAATGTTTTTAAAAGCCATTTTTTAAATTTTTATTCCATGCTTTGCTTCGCGCGCTGGGTATTTTTCACTTCAAAATCAATGCGCGGCTACGAGGGGGATTCTTTCGTGTTAAATCTTCTCCCTCGCGCCTCATTCGCAAGGCTTGAATTTGCCTCTCACTCATTGGATCGTGCCCTCGCTACGTCGTCGTCAGTAACCCTATGCGGGGTTAACAAAATGCGCTAGCAGGCATTTGGAGAGGAGATTTTTGTCGTGTTTGGAAGTGCGAACCAAATGGTTATCTGGTGTTGAAGTCACGTAGAATTTTCATAACAGCTCTTTACGATCTATTAAACGATGTAGTGAGCAATCGTCAAGCCTGAGGGCTATAAGTTTATACCGGATACTGTGGGAACTGTTACTTGCATAGCTTCTGTTCATTAATTAAAGATTTATCCGGAAATTGGCTGCTCCTTAATAACGAAACTCTTGTAGTGTCTCATCATTGCCTAACCTCCTCGCCATGATTATTGATTACGACTGCAATAATGCACCATCTTTAACAAACTGCCATTTTCTCGTGAATTAAAAAATCATCTTCGTAAAAACTTCACATATATGTTTTCAGAAAAGAGGAAGAATAGACGTTAATAGAAGAAAGCGATAAATTTATACATTTTCATATAAAAATAATTTGTAAAAGAGTAAATTTTAAGAAAAATTTAATCTCTTAAAAAGGCGTTGTCAATCTTAAATTTAATCAGTTGTTGGCGCTCTATCCATTTCCAAGCAAAAAAACTGTTGCCATCCCTCATATCCTTTTACAGGATATCTAAAGCAGTCTATATATGTCAACAAAATGCCTCCCCTTCTTTCACAAAAAATTTAAACCTAGTGGTGTAGAACCCAATAAAATACCTCCATCGTCTTTCATGAAAAAAACATTTAACAATCCTACATCTCAACTCAACTCGATCACTCCCAGTTTGTATAAAGTCCCCTTCATGACGTCGAGCCACGCAGCTGGTAGTGGTGTAATACCACCTATAGCGATCACATTTTTGGCTACCACTATTTCCAAACAATAATATTTATGGTAGTACAATATTTGCCAGAGAAATAATTTTTGTGGAATGTTCCTGCAACATTTGCAAGATAAATCTGAAAAGAAAATTATTGTTAGGAAATATTGATAGCCATAAAAGTGATCCCGCCAATCCATGCATTATATAAACTTTCATTTTAAAAATTATTTAAGTTTTTTTTTTTTTTTTTTTTTTTAGCATATATAATTTTTTATAAAACTGTAATTTTCGAATTTAAGAAACATTATTTTATTGCTTGAAAGAAAATAAAGTAGCAAAAATTCAAGTGGAAAATTCCTAAATCCTTCCCTTTTTAATCTTTTAGCATCAGTAATTCCAAATAGAAATCTTTCCTTAATTTAAACGCAGAAGTTCTGTGACTCAATAAGACAAAATTTACACTTCAAAATTACTGGTTGGAAAATTTTAGAATTGTCGCACTTTATACGTCACGCATACGTGCTCGTCACATAACAAAGCAAAAATTACTATTAAAAATTTGTGGTAAAAAAATAAAGTGTAAACGTTTGCAGATATGGGTTGATTTGGTTTGATATGCTTTTTCAAATTGGGAAATTTAGATATATTTCAGCTGATTTGAATTTGGATGGATTTCACTATTAAAAAAAAGAAAAAAAAAAAATCAGATTTAGGATAAATAATTATGATTTTGCTTTTTTCAGATTCTGTTCTCATAGAACATTAATTAAAAAGTGTTTGAAAATTTTCCGGAAATAACTAACTATCGATAGGTCTATATCTATAGAATACATCGATAAATTCTCAGTTTAAAAAGTTTCATACGTCTTAAATTACATATACACCTTAAAGTGTATTTAAATATGTTTCAAAACATTTGAATGTTGTTTATATATCTCTAAGTATTTCCAACTCCAAATGGCTTCTTCTTTTTTATTTTATTTTATTTTATTTATTTATTTATTTATTTATTTGTGGATGATGATGGAATTTTTTTTTAACTCTTTGATTGCTAATGCAGAGAAAGATGTATATGTTACGGTCAATATAATTAATCCGGTCATTATTAATAATGACCGGACATAAAGGCCGGTTATTATTAATAATGACCGGATTAATCATATTGACCGTAACATTAAACGAAAAAAAAAAATCTTTCAAAGAGGGGGTTTTTTTCTATCTTTACAAGAAGAAAGTATTGGATTCATGAAAATTTTTCACTTCCGGTTTTTGACGGATTTATACGTTTTAGAAGGTCCTGAACACGATTTGGCTGTTTTTAGAAAATGTCTGTCTGCGAGTCTGTCTGTATGTATGTATGTGATAAAAAGTTTGTGGACGCTCTATCTCAAGAACAAATGCACGGAATTTAATAAAACTTTAGATTCAGTTAGACCTTGATATAAATTAGAGCTGATTATCTTTTGTTGTAAATAGCCCAACAGGTGGCGCTGCTATGCTACTTTTTTCCTGATTTTCATGATAGATGTTCTCAAGAACTAATGCACAGATTTTCACCAAACTACAGATTCAGTTAGACGTTGATATAAGTTGTTGTTGATTAGGTTTTGGCTTAAATTTCCCAACACGTGGCGCTACTATGCTGCATTTTTCAGGATTTAGACGATTTTAGTGATAGTCATATCTCAAGAACTAATGCACGAAATTTAATAAAACTTTATATTCAGTTAGACCTTGATATAACTTGGTGCTGATTCGTGTCTGGTGTATGTGAAACCTGTATGAGGTAAAAGAAAATTTTGGGATTGGCACATCCGATTATTATTTTTTTTTTATTGTACATAACTAGTTAAATTTGGATCTCTTTTAATTTATTACCTCGGTATATACTGTCTTGTGATAGATTTACATTTTATGAATTTCTTGTACTTTTTTTTGTTTTACGACATATTTATGACATATTTACGTCTTACTATGTACGTATCATATATATACCTTATGACATATATGTTATATACTTATGTATTATGGCGTACAGTCGGCCAAAAAAAAAGGGAGAAAGAGAAAATTCCATATATTTTAATCAGCAAACTGTACCAGAAGAAAGAGGAAATAATCATTTGACTGGTAATTATGTCTTCTTTCAATTTATCTTAAAAGAGATAGGCTTAGGGGGGGGGTCTCTTCATACTGAAATTGTACCAAACTCTGAAATTTTCAAAACTAACACCTCATTTTGACATCATATATATATATATATATATATATATATATATATATATATATATATATATATATATATATATATATATATTTGTAAATTTTACCTTAGTATGCCAAATGGTAATTCATGCTGTCAAATAGTTTAGGAATTATGAAAGCTTCATATTCTTTTCGAAAATTTATTTCAAATATATAGAGGAGAAGATCCAAATTAGGCAGAATTTGTACCTTGAATTGAGAGAAAAAAGGCACGAGCTGAAATCTGTCTATAGATTTATAGGTTACAATTCATAATTTTTTCGAAAATATATTTCGAAAAAATATATATTTTATTCATTTTCAAAAATATATATATAAATTGTAATCCCTGAATTTTTTAACAGAAAGGGATTTCTAGTGGCTTCAAAAATGCGAATCCAAAATTATAGCTCATTCCGCCAAGTAGTGTTTCAGTTATGCTGAAAAAACTAACTGAATTACAATCTGTTTGTAACGATTACAAATTAATTTAACATTGAAACTCAAGCTTTAAACTTTCCCAATTTCTAAAATATTTGATCAAACAACTTTTCTTTGAAATGTTAAAGTAAAATGTACTGAAAAAAAGGTCAAATATGGTATCAAAATTAGATGTTTATATAGAAAATTTCAGAGTTTGGTAGAATTTCATTATGAATACTATCCCCCTAAACTTACTTTTTTAAGCATGCAACGAAAATAAGCATAAACATAATTGCTATTCGAATGACTATTTTCTTTTTTTCTGTGACAATTTGATATTAAAATGTATGGAGTGTTTTCTTTTGGCCGACTGTACAAGAGATAATTATACTTCAAATTTAAACTGTAAATCTATCTTTTTATACCATTGTAGAAACGCAGTTTGTTTTCAGTTTCACAACAGAAATAAATATTATGAACTACTTCAAATTATTTAACACTATTTCTATGTGAAGGTAATAAATTACGCAAATACAATGAAGTCATGGATCCCGCTTGTCAACAGGGAATTGTACCAGCTGGTGGAAAACCCAATACAGCCTGAGGTTTATTTGGCTAGAAGTCACTGGGCTGCTTGTATTTCTACAAAATGTTTCTCATCTGTCAACACTATATGGGGCCTACCAAGTATTAAGTATCTGTACTACTTTTTTCCTGGCAGTTTAATTTATATTCCTGATTAAAACCAAAGACATATTTTAAAAAATATTATTTTTCGAAATTCTTAATAATAAAGTCAGGGATCTACACACAGATGGTTTTTGAAAATCAATTTTGTTTTCATTCGTAATGAAAAGGAAAATTAAATAATTTTTCATTTCGCCGTATACTCTAAATCTATGTAAAAAAGTCCAAAAGGTAAAATTTCCATATAAGTTAGTTTAAATTATACTTATCTACTCAACCATCATGATAGATTGCCAATCACAGCAAAAAGGTCTAACAACCCTAATAAAACTGTACCGTGATGTGACAAATATCATAGCAGAACGACTGACAGACCTAATCAAGCTGTAACTAACCGTATGCAAAAATACTCATATATAATGAAAGTATGAATACATCAAATAGTGCATCTAATTCTGGAACTGATGTGCAGATATCAAAGATGATTACCACGAGGAAAAACGGTCAGTTTCGGCGATGGATGAAAGCGTTGCCCGCGTTAATGAATTCATTCTTGTAAACAAATATTGGGTTGGCAAAAAAGTAATTTCGGTTTTCACACATTTAGAGATTTATGTAAATTTTTTTTGAATGAGTTCTGCTAGAAATGTTTTTGGCATTTTGCCATTTGATAGCAGTGACCTTGAGGTTGCTTTTTAAGCCATTGCAGTGTGATTTAGTTTGCAACTATTTGTTGAGGGTCAATTTTAACATGGAGTGCAAAAACGAACATTTTCGGGATATTTTACTTTTTTATTTCCGGAAAGGAAAAAAGCTGCAGAGGCTCATAAAGAGATATGTGAAGTTTATGGTGTTGACTGCATCACAGAGCGCACGTGTCAGATGCAAAAATTTTGTTCTGGCGATTTTTCACTGAAAGATGACCGACTAAAGTTTCTGATGACCAAATCAGTGTCATTATTCAAGAGGATCGTCATGTAACTGTTCGAGGGATTGCAGAGAGGTTAAAAGTATCTCACACAACTATTGAAAATCACTTAAAAGGTCTTGGACTCGTTAAGAAGCTCGATATTTGGGTTCCGCATGAATTGAAAGATATTCACTTAACACAAAGAATCAATATTTGTGATATGCATCTTAAACGCAATAAAAACGATCCTTTCTTGAAAAGAATCATCACTGGTGATGAAAAATGGGTCACCTACAGTAACATCATTCAAAAACGATCTTGGTCCAAGCATGATGAACCAGCACAAGTCACATCGAAAGCTGAATTGCATCAAAAAAAGATCATGCTGTCTATTTGGTGGGATTACAAAGGTGTTGTGTATTTCGAGCTTCTCCCAAGAAACCAGACAATTAATTCAGATATTTACTGTCAGCAACTAATAAAACTGGATGAAGCAATAAAAGAAAAGCGGCCGCCATTGGCAAATCGTAAAGGAATCGTCTTCCACCATTATAATGCCCGGCCTCACACATCTTTCGTAACTCGTGGGAAATTATTACAGCTTGGTTGGGAAGTGATGTCGCATCCCCCCCTACAGCCCTGACCTGGCACCATCTGATTACCATTTATTTCGAAGTTTGCAGAATTCTTTGAATGGTAAAAATTTCACAAATGACGATGACCTAAAACAGTTCTTGGTTCAGTTTTTGTCTGATAAGGACCAGAAGTTCTATGAACGCGGAATCATGCAGCTGGAAGAAAGATGGCAGAAGGTCCTTGAACAAAAGGGAAAATATATAATTGATTAAAGTTTATTTTTTGTCTTAAAAAAATGAGTTTTCTTCAATACTACAAAACCGAAATTACTTTCTTGCCAACTGAATACATCACAGTTTCACAGTAGATGAAATCGCAAATGAACCATCATTGTGATGAAGAGATGATAGTTTTAGCTAACATATAGCCAAACGTTATCAGACGTTGAAGATAAATTCTTCGCAGAAAGCACAGAAAAACTCGTGCCACGCCTCGACAAATGTTTAAATAAAGGAGATGATTATGTGTAAAAGTAGTCTGGAATGGTACTTTCATCTGTACGCATCATTTTCCTATCATTTTAATCCTGTTTTGTGTTTTCAAAGCAGTACGACTGATTGTGTGACTGATACTTATATAGGGCGTACTTAAAGTGGATCAAGCCTAATATTTTGTTCAACGGAGCCTGAGATGAATTGTTGCTCTATAGACAATAATTTACTCGGTGCCGTAACAAACCAAGTCTTATTTTTAAAATGTGAGCAATAAATAGTTTCAGTATACTGTGAATCTAAACTGAAATGAATTGAACCCATTAACGCTACCTCCAATTATTTTTGGATGTCTGATGAACTTGATCCACTTTGATTTTGAATGCCTCATATATTTGTAATTTTTCGATGAACATTTTTGTTGTTATATTTACAGGGGGTTCAAGATAAATTTGAAAATTTGTAAATAATATAAAAGTATGAGTTGTCGGAAGAGATATATTCTACATATGGTTTATACTTTTCGGTTACAGATACGTCCATGATGTCAAAGTGTGGAAGACATCAGAATATTGGAAAAGAGTAACCTGCAGCCTGATAATTCGCGGCGGTAACCCATTTCGGCATTTAAGACAGTTGCTGAATGCTGTTTAAACACTTCAAAAATGATACAAAATGTAATAAAGACAACGGAGATTACGAAACAAAAACAACGCAAATAGACATTATGCGCGCGACCTGAGGTCGAGGCTAAAATTCATCATTTACTTTTGAATATTAGCATAGCGCCATTATATAGTATGTGTTATTAATATTTATTTGATAAAAATACCGCTAAAAATCCATTGTTGCAGCAGTAGATACTTAATAGACTGTAATATAAATTCAAAATGTTGTTCTGTATCCGAGAACATTCGTTAAATTTGCAAAATTTCGGTTAAACTTTATGCACGCAACCTGGGTCAAAGCTAAAATTCGTTTACTGACTGTCTTTGCGAATGCACATACCGATTCTGGCGGATCAAAATACCGCCATCTCTCATAGTGTGATGTCACGTGTATAAAGTTTGTTGTACTGGTGTTTTGATGTGTCTCCTGTGAGGGGGGGGGGGGAAGTCTCGATTCCAAAGTTTGCCCCCCTAACTTCCCTGATTGCAATCTATGTGTGTAGCGTGACTGAGCAAAAAACTAAACGTGCGTATAGTGTCATGAAGACCCAGCTGATCGACAGGACTTGGGAAGATTTTGTCAGATTCATGTGGTAGATTCTGGAGCGTGGAACCACTTCGAGGTCTTTTATAGCTGCGGAAGGGGGCTTCTTTGAACAAACTATATTTGGATTGTCGTAATATTTAAGTTATGCATCCATTTTTCCATTATAATATATTTTTCAATCGGTTATTTCATGTTTCCATACAGTGGCGCCAACTTGTGAAGGCCCGTTGAGCCTGAGACCACCCAATAATTTGCTATCCCATGGAAGTTCCATCGTTCCATTTCATTATTTGTTTCATTACTTATTATATACTTTATTTTAACCACATTTCTGTATGTATGTGGCAGTTAAATCTTGATTTTCATTTTTCACCCACTTCCTGTTGACGTAGAGTTTTGAAATTTGGAATATATATATATTCCTGAAGGCAATATAGGAGTTAGACATTTTTTTTTTTTTAAATCGATCCCTAAGGGGGGTCGACGTTGGCCCAAAACTTGCATTTTCCCCATGGAAATAACGTTACGATTGTTTAATTGAAAAAATAGCTTCATTGTTGCAATCCATTTTCACTACATTGTTGCCCGCATCATTATGACGTCAGCATTTAGTGACGCACACATTTGTGTTTTATAATATAAGTTGATCCCCGGTCTGGACACATTTTTCACTCTGTTGGTTATGCGTTGTTTAGCAAAGTGAAAATTAATTCACATCCTTTGTCAGAGTTGACTTTTTTGTAAATTCTAATGAAAATATGTTTGTTTGTTTTTTAATTACATTTAATTATTTGTTTATTTTTCCCCTGAAGCAAATTTTTTTGCCATTTACTAGTGACTACACTGTAAAAAAAATTACAGTAAAATTACGGGCAGAGGCCGGCACCAGAGATTCCAGTCATACCCCGTAATAAAAAAAAAAAAAAAAAAAAAAAAAAAAAAAAAAAAAAATCCATGCCCATCATTTTGTGCAGCCCGTAATTTTACGGGCAAAGTAATATAGCATTATAATCCACAGGATATAATGCACTTTAAAACACAATAACACTTTGCTTACTGTTCCGTAGCACGTAGCACGTTAGATAATCATCACAGAATCGCTGTTTTGGCGAGTTAAAATGTTCGAAACACGAGTAAAATGAAGGGCTACACCCTAGCGGAGGACAATGTATGGGGTCGTACCGTATTTTTGCTAACATATGGGCTAGAACTGTAAGAATATGTGGATTGCTCTTAATTTTCTAAGTATCTAAGGGATAAGGCCGCTTATTTAGTGGATCAGACCGTTTTTCATCAAACAAGGCTGTTGCCCGTGAAAATTGAAGGGCAAACGCTCATAAATTTACAGTTTTTTCTGAGAGTGTATAAATCGATGACCCTATGTTTCAATGCCCTGACTGACACCCATAAATTATTTAAATGACTGAAATGTTTTGCTTTATTTTTACCTCTTTGACCTTTCAATTTGTTCTCATATGCATGATATAAAGATAGTAAATATTAGAGGGTTATTTTTAAGAAAAACTCATGATAATATTATTTAATAAAATTACAACTTTATACTTAAATTTAAAACATGTAATGCAAAACTTGTTAGAAGGGAAGTTATGCCCAAAGCACTTTGGGCTCTGTTTATATGATCAAGGTGTAATTTGATCTTTAAAGTCAATTTTCTCAAAACGGTCAGTTTGGTCATTGCGCACATGGTTTCTAAGAAATGGTTGGATAGAATTTCATGAAATTTTGATTGAAGGTATAAACTTTACAACTTTACAGATGCACAAAATGACCAATTATGTTCATAAAGTAATAAATTGAGAAACTATGATTAATTTTATTTATTTATTTTAATTCAAAATTTTGAGTGTTTTTTTTTAAGAATTAATTATAATATTTTTTTTCAAGCATAGGTCAATTTAAACACATATTATATCTCTATTAAATAAAAAAAGATTGCTTTGACAATTTAATTATTAAAAATTCTGCGAGCAAGGCATATAAGTGAATTAATTTATTAAAAAAAGGGATTAATTTGAAATTAAAGTTAAAAACTTTATACGCATCTAGACTCTATTTCAGAACATTAACTTTTAGAATATGTCGTTTTTAATTTTGGGGTTTCTTTTAAAATGTTCCTAAAGAATCAAATTTCAATATAAGCTATTAAAAAAATGATTTTTTGACACTTTAAAAGATATCTGAAACCTTAAGCAAAGCAACAAATAAGGTGAAAATAAATTATTTCTGAAAGCTTGTTTTGATATATTGTAAATCCTAATTTTCAATTTGAGACTATATAATCCTTATAAAATGTTAACATTTCATTTAAAGGAAAATATAAAATGCAAACTATTACCTAAAACTTTAATAAATTTTCTGAAAACAAAAAAAAGTTCTCCAAACTTATAAAGGTGTTCCCTCCTGCTGAACAAAAACTAAAAAAAGAGTATAAAAAAGTAAAATGTCTAAAAAATATGCAAATAACATCCAGGGCTCTAGTAATAAGTTACAAAAATAACAGGTTATTGGAACCTGTTACCATGCAATGGAGAGAACGTGAAATTTATAAAAGGTAATTAACTCTTTTGAACATCCCTAGAATAGGGTGAATATTTAGAAGACACGGTTATTGGATGATGACAAATAAAGATGATTTGTTAGCCTTAATAAAGAGGAAGCCAATATCGCTTCTTAATATTGACTAAATATTTCGGTAACATAAAATCTGAATACTAAAGCAATATTGTGATGATTTGGTAAATTATTCCAATATAAGTATACTAATAGAGAAGTTTGAGCATAAATTATTGTTTAAAAAAAAAAAAAAAAGTCTTTTATAGATCATTCAAACTAACAAATGGCACACAAACTGGTTTAATAGTGTAGGAGTGACTATACAGTGAATATTTACAAAGGCACAGTTATTGGATGATGATGAATAAAGATGATCTGTTAATCTCGATAAATAGGAAGTCCATCGCTGTACTCGATCTTCCTTCTCTTGTATTTTCTCCAATAATTTGGATAGTATGGCTTGTAGGGTTTTTCTACGCGGTCCACTGGATTTCTGTCTCTGCCATAATCATAATGGAAACCACCATCTATACTTGTATCTTCAGCTAAAACGAAGATTATGCAGCACAATACAACCTGAAAAGAAAGACAGAAAAAGTTAAAATACACTGTGGTATCGTGGTCGCATACATATAATTAAACACATCACTTCGTATTAAACGAAAAGTTTTATTTCAAAACCACAATTGTAAAAAATGACATGATAATGAAAATGTAGATGATATTTACAAAACATCTTTGTACATCTCAGGAACCCAAAAAAACAAGGTCCGACTCTCCATAACTCACAATTATAGACTGCCCTCTTTATGGTAAAAAACTCTTTATGTGAACTTTATATGATCTTTACATACGTAAACTTTATATGAATACCTTCCTTACACATTTTAAACCCCTTCAGATAATCTTCTTATAGATAAAATTTACACATGTTTAGCAAGGCCATACAAATCATGCAAGTGTTTCACTTTTACTTGAAATAAACAAAGAATTTCTTTTGTCACGGATAATCCTCTTTACAATAGTTGTCAATCAAGACCGATCACTCCATTTTATTTTGGGATTATTTTAATCCTATCAGAATGAAATATGTTGATGGACCCCAGTCCATCACAACACTTTGAAAATAGCTTGTATCAGTGTAACGATTTATTATAAGCGATACTTCTCAAATAAAACTGAACTTAACAATATTTCCGAATAAACTCTGATAGGAAAAAATCATTTTTGGTTTTCTAACGCTGTCGCATCCGGTGTTTTCTTTGTTGTTTTTGTTTTAACTCTTATATTTCTGGTATGCCCACGTTTTACACATTGATGTCTTAACACACAAGTTATGAACATTTTGTACTGCGCAGAGTCATTTTGGACGGAGTAGGCAGAAATGATTTTCAGGGAAAAAAAACTTTTCATTAAGCCTACCATACCCTATGTGTTACAAGTTAATGATGGTGTTTAGAAATAATTTTAAAGAGGTACATGGATAGATTAGTTAGGAAATGTAAAGCAAAGGTTTCAGTAGGGTCCGACTCTCTCTCCAATACAATAACTTTTGTTTAGAGTAAGTAGACGAAATGCTTAATTCAACTTTTTCGTTCGGAATATAATTTCCAAATTTCTTATTTTGATTGTACTTTGAAATCTTTAATGTCATTCTTTTTTTTTTCTTTTATTCTCCCTGTTGCGGCTGCAGTGTCCATAAAAAATGCACGAGGAACCCTTAGAACTCCGTGGGAGCACTGGTTTAGAGCCGCTGCTTTAAAAAATATCCTATCCAACACCTAGGGTACACTGTTAAACTTTTAAGTGGGTGCGTTGTTTTGATTGAGGGTTATTAACAGTGTCTAGATTTTTATGATACATATTTTTTTTTCATTTTATGGATATTTTTTGCTGTTTAATTCTTTTTTGTAAAAAAAATTCTGATTTTTTTTAAATGATATATTTTGAAGGCTTTTTTTAGGTTATTTAAATTTTTCAATTGTTTTTTAAAAATGATACTTTTTGTTTTTTAAGGATTTTTTTTAAATATTTTGAACGACTATTTACATTTTACAGGTGGCAGCAAAAGAAAGTTTGTTTTCATAAATGCTTCTTTAAATCTTAAAAATATTTTGTTTTTTGAGGTTTCTAAAGATAAAGAACACTTTTCGGAATCGTGGCTAACTCGGAAGAGGTTATTGTATATTTTCGATCGTAGTTATATTATATTTTACTAGATTAAGAAACATTTGTCTTTTTTTACAGTGTTTAAAATGCAACGTTTTAAGTTCTGCAGTATCCCAAAATTGTAATAGCAGTTTAGTGTCATAAAGTTGCATAATTTTTTTTTTCTGAATTTGTTTCAGTGTTTGAATATTCTTAATAAGAAATGTCAGAAATCTTCAGTGAGAATAATTTTAAAAATAATATCATAATCTATAATTTTGTGGGGGGTTTTCTCAATTGTAAATTTATAATCGGTACAAAAAAATATCATTCACTGCCAATGTTAGATTTATTAGAAATAAGCTTTTCAGCAGTGAATAATGTTCAAAACAAAAGTGAATGTCGGCTAGATCCTGAAGTTTTACTTGATAACAAAATATTTTACTTCGTTCACTTATGGAGGAACATTTTGTTTGTGTTTCATTATAAGTTTATCCATGGATTGAAAAACGAGTGTGCCACCAAATTAAAAATATAATTGAGAAAAACTGGTCTAGAACATTTTTAATCATTTTACATTTTAAATTTAAGCATAAAAAATCACATTTTCGAGCATTAGAAAGTATTTTAAGGGCCCTTTTTCCATTGTTAGAGGCATTTTTTGCATTATTTTCAGAAATTCTCTTAAATTTTAGATTAACACAATTGGGGCCCTAAGTTATTTCAAGTCTTATGGCTCAATGCCAGGATGTGCATACTTACATATGAACTCATGTTAAAACAAAGGCATTTACAAATTGTAGGCTGAAATATATAAAAATCTGTCTTTGAATTTTGAGTTGAAATCGGCTCGAAACCTCTTTCACATTACAATATAAAACATCTTAAAATATATACAACTTAAAATATGTACAACTTAATTAGAATACATACACCAGTGCAAATAAAAGTATTTTAATGACCATTCTGTCAAAAATGAGGATTGTTCCATAATCCTCATTTAACAAAATGAATACACATTTAAATTGCGGATTTACTGTAATCTGAGTGTCCCATAAATTTCGATAACGATGCGCTATTAAATAATGGCTATTCTGTATTTGAAAGTAAAAGAAATCAGAAGAATAACTGTAAAAAAAAAATAATAAATATATATATATATATTAGTCTTATAATTAGTATAACAATAAATATTTTTTCAGGAAAATAGATTCCTTTCTGCAGATAAAGTGACGTGAAATAAAAAAGAAGTCCTTTCGGCCTGTACCGGGAGGAAAAGGTAGCTTTCCTATATCTTCGTTTTAAAATTTTAGCTAATGTTAAACGAAAACAGCAAGTTAAAATGCAAAGAAACGTTTACAAAAGATTCGTTAATACTGAATTTGAATAAGAAATTCGCCAAATTATTGAGCAATAGCAAAATTGGCTTCATTTATGAAGACTTATTTTGGTCGCCAAATTTGGCGTTATTTCGCCAAATGTCGCCAATTTTGTCGCCAATGTCACCAATTTTGGCGCTAACGGATATTAATATATAGTTTTATGCGTATGATTGGGAAAATTATTACAACAATGAAAGAAAATAATTTGCGAGTAATCGCGTTAATGTGCTGTTTTGTTTCAAAATGTCAGCCACCCTAGAATTTCAAACTGCTCTATCGCAGCCATTTTTTAAGATAGAGATAAACCAAAAAATGCTCTGGAATCCTTGTATCAAGGCCTAACACGTAATTAAAAAATAAATTTGAATTTTTAACTTTTTTGTACATTTATTTTAGTTTTAAATTTTTAAATGGTCGCCATCTTGAAACAAAATGGCGGACCAAGCTGGCCAACGAACTCGGTCGAGACATTGGTTAGCTTAACACACACAATTAGTTTCATCAAAATTGATTTATAAATACGAGAGTTATCGTATGACATAGGTTAGATATATATATATATATATACAGGGTGGTTATAAAATAAGTATCTCTATTTGGAGCTGTCTGTAGCTTGAAGGAATAAACGGAATGAAACCAAAATCGGTACACTTACTATTCGAGAAGGGGGAAGAAGAATAGAACAATAAAAAAGTAATTGCAATGATCTCCGACAGATGGCGCTTTTGAGTGTGACATGTAATGTGTAATATTGTGTACCGTGGATGTGTCACAAAGGTCAATTACTTTACCGCATATCACAACATGTGCGAAACATCACTCCTGATGCATTACATTCCGCAGTTGAGCACGTCGTGTACCGCCTGAATTGTATCCTCCAACAAAATGGCCATGTGGAACCTGAACATGATCGGCACCGCAATGCGAAAGCGTAGTCACATTCACTGTGACATTTTCCAACATATTAGGTGTTCCATCTGGTTTGATGCCTTATTTTTTTGTTCTTGTATTACACATTACATTTCACACTCAATAGCGCCATCTGTCGGTGATTATTGCAATTATTTTTTTTTTATTGTTCCATTCTTCTTCCCCCATCTTGAATAGGAAGTGTACCGATTTTGGCTTTATTCGGGTTATTCCTTCAAGCTACAGACGGCTCCGAATAGAGATACTTATTTTATAACCACCCGGTATATATATGGATATATCTATATATATAAATCAACATTTGAACGGAGGGTGGTTTTGGGGTCTGGGGGTCATGATCGGTGAAAATATATCGAAATTTTCCGGAACTGCTTTCCTCCGAACGGCTGCAATAGGTAGCTTTATACATTTTTGTATTGAAAGCTACCTAAAAGCTGTGGGTTGGGTTGGGTTGATTATTGACGGCCAATTATCGACACTAGGGATATAGGCCCAGGGGGAGTGCCCTTCGTGGGGGTCTTTCTAAGGGAACCTAATCCGTATTTACGCATGGAGAAGATCCACGGCTCGAAAGAAAACCACGAAAACTCCGAGCGATTAGGCCGACGGGCGCGATTGGGATCGAGCCCAGCACCTCCCGTCTACCAGCTTCGAGAGCACAACCTCTCAGCCACTGGTGCCTAAAAGCTGTGAATGTTTTTAAAATTATCATTTTTTTTCTATTCCGCAACCTGAAATGTTTTACTCTGTCGTATGCTCTTGCAACAACAACGAAATAACTTTTTCGTAAAGTGAAATTAATAGAATGGAAAATCTGTGTCAAGTTCACCGCTTTCTCTAAATACTCGATGAGTCTTAGTGATTTACTTCACGATGTTTGTTTTTTTCTTTATTCGTCTTAGCTAAAGTGACTTTTTTTTTTTTTTAACCTTTGAGAAAAAAAATTCATTTAAAGACTAATTATGGTATTTATCATTAACGATGCTAATTATATTTAATAGTACAAGGGGGGAGGGGTTTAAAAGTTCTCAATTCAGATTACAGATATTGGCTTCATCTTTGCACACCGTTTTACTCTTTTAAACGCGTTGAATACTATGGGATCACCAATGATCGACAGTAAATTTGCCTTTAGAATCATCAGTAACCATCGAAGTCAATATTTTCTTTTTCCTCTCATTAAAAAAAGAACATTTTTTTTTACTCTTCTAAGGACTTTGAATGCTGTGGGGTCAGTGCTGATCGTCCCTAAAATTGTTTTGCTTAAAATCTAACATCTTTTTACTCTTAAACAAAAAGGTCTTTGAAAACTGTGAGGTCATTGATGATCGTTTCTAAAATTGCCCTTGGCGCTGTACTGTAAAAAAATACGAACGTTTCTTAATATAGAATAATATAATAGAGCTAAAATATACAATAACTTCTTCCGAATTTACCCATTATTCCGAAAAGCGTTTTTTATCTTTAGAAACCTCAGAAACCAATATATTTTCGAGATTTAAAGAAGCATTTATAAAAACAAAGATTCTTTTGCTGGCAATGATTTTCGAAAACATTTCCGGATAGTTTTTATACTACATTAATCAGTTTTCTCAACCCGAAATATAGGTTTTTCAGATACTATCAATTCTCAAGTAAACATTTTCATGTTCAACAAATATGTTTTACAAACAGACATGATAAATTAATAACATTAACATTAAAATTAATATTATTCTGTTACTCTTGCATGTATAAATTCAATTACGCAGCTGAAAATATTTAAATGATAGCATTCTAAAATCCGATTAATACATTATAAAAACTATTTGGAAGGGTTACCGAAAATCTGTTGCGGCAAAAGAAACGTTACTTTTATAAATGCTTCTTTAAATCTCGAAAATGTATTGGTTTCTGAAGTTTTTAATGATAAAGCACGCTTTTCGGAATCATGGTTAACTCGTAACAGGTTATTGTGGATTTTCTTTTGTGGTTATACCACATTTTCGTAATTTACAATTTTTTTTTAACAGTGTGTGAGGGTTTTGGTGAACAATCGAGATTTTTTTCTTTTCCATTTTATCTAAAGTCGCATTTTCTTCTATACCATTCAGAAATAAGATTTAGTTAAGTTAGGTTTTTAGTTTAGGTTATACCCTGTTCACATCAGACATCTTAGACCGCTATTTTTGAGGTGATACCCTTCCGGAATTGAATACCTGTCCACACCGCTAAACTCATGTAAGATAACTAACTCACTGAACATCATCGTGTCCGAGATCTGAACAAACATAGAATGTGCGCATGCGCATATGTTAAAGGCAACCTCAACAGCCAATCGGCCTCCAGAGCCAATGATAGAGTGAGTGATACTGGCTGTATCACTCACTCACTGGCTGATCCAGAGTGAGTGATACTGGCTGTATCTAGCAATAGAAAGTTCGAACTCTAAGTGAGTTTCTGGAACTCCCTCAGTGAGTTCGGCGGTCTAAGATATCTTAACTATCCGATCTGAACGTAGTATTAGTTACATAATTCACTATCAATTCATCACAATAAGTTTTGAACGTGGACACCAGCCAAGTCCAAGCAACACCGGGATAGACACTCCATATCTTGGAATCACTGTATACACCCAACACTTCTTGTGATGTCAGGAAGGCCCGAAAAACTTCTAAATCGGACCCTCGATAATATAATAGCATTATACAGTACGTACCATTTATGATTGATTATGTGTAAATGAAATTTTGTAAATTAGAGTTTTCTTCAATAAGGAAGTTGACTGTAATATATTGCAACATAAACTAAACTGTAAAAAAAAAAGAGACATTTTTTTTCTTACTCTATGAAAATATAATCTTACCACGGACGAAAATATATAATAACATTCTTCCGAGTTACTCAAGATTCCGAAAAACGTGCTTTATCTATGGAAAACTCAGAAACCAATATATTTTCCAGATTCAAAGAAGCATTTAGAAAATAAAGTTTCTTTTGCTGCCACTAATTTTCGGAAACATTTCCGAGTGGTTTTTATAGTGTATTAATCAATTTTCTCAAACCAGAATGTCAGTTTTTAGTATTCTATCAGTTATCAAATAAATATTTTCAGTTGCTTATCTGAATTTATTCATGCAAGAGTAACAAAATAATATTAATTTTAATGTTCATGTTAATTCTGTTAATTTATCATGTTTATCTATAAAACATGTCTTTTGAACATGAAAAATTTTACTTAAGAATTAATAGCATCCGATAAAAACCTATATTTCGGGTTGAGAAAATAGATTAATGCAGTAAAAAACTACTCTGAAACGTTTTCTAAAATCAGTGACAGCAAAAAAAAAAATTTTGTTCTTATAAATGCTTATTTAAAGGTAGAACATATATTGGTTTCGGAAAATAAAGAATATGTCTAATTCGGAAGAGGTCATTGTAAATTTTCGTTCGTAGTTATATTACATTCTTCTAGAATAAGAAATATTTATCTTTTTCTACAATGCATGATTTTAATTAAAATTTTTGTCACTTATAAAAGCAGCAAACTCTATCAACCTAGAATTCGCATAAAAAAACAAGTTGGAAATTGTACGTCAAACAATTGTGCGACAAATGAGGTGCGTTCGTACTATAACTACACTCTAAACAAGAAAGAGTGACTATTCACTCCGGAGGAGTGGATATTCACTCTATCGCAGAGTCAAAATTTGCCCAACCTCTTTAGAGTGACTATTCACATTAGGCAAAAGTGAAATTGTTCACTCTCTGAAAGAGTGAATACTCACTCCCGAGAAGTGAATATTCACTCTAAACAGGGGTGGATACTCACTCTTTCAGAAGAGTGACTATCCACTCTTGCAAAAAGAGTGGGTTTTTTCACCCTGATAAGAGTGAATAGTCACTCTTTCATAGGAGTGGCTATACACTCTTTCATAGGAGTGACTATTCACTCTTGCAAAAGGAGTGGATTTCTCACTCCTCACAGGAGTGAATAGCCACTCTTTCATAGGAGTGAATGTTCACTTTTTATGGAGTGAATTATTTTTTTTTGTTTCTTTTATGGGCATTTTAAAAGAATCATATATTTTAGAGCATGCAATGAAAATAGACACAAGCGTGGTAAAGATTGGAATAAAATACTTTATTGGCAACATTTATTTAATTCATAGTTTGTAACAGTAATTGAACTCTTAAGGAAAAATTCAATTGGAATTACATAATGAATTAAATTAGGTTACTGACAGAAATAAACTAAAATATTTTATTCCAAGCTTATCACAATTGCGTTTACTTTCATTGCATGCCTTATAAAGATATGATAGTTTTAAAATTACCATAAGGGCAAGTAATTAACCAAAATCTTAATCAGTTAATTAATTTCTTTCTTTTCAAATACCCATTAAGTTGTATTTAGTATTTTAATAATTCCTGTGATGTACGTTAATTTTTTTTCATGTGTAATTCAAATTTTACATCTTTAGATCTCTGTATTAATTGCTAATGAATTTAAATCTAATCAAACATTATTGTTTACTGTACTTTATTTGCTTTTAAAGTTTTATTAATAACTATTTAATAGAGGGATATTCTATGACTAACAATGTGTGATTTCACTTTAATTTTTGTTTTAAATATAAACTCTTATCTTTTGACAGTACTTTTCCGTAAATTAGTGCTATTTTGCAAAGTCCTATTATTCTAAAATCATACATATTATTTCTGTTGTCAACATCCCTTTTTCTATCACTGTAAACTGAAATGTCTGAAACGGATGGTTAAAAAAAGAGACACTTTAAAGTGTCTTAATCTTTTAAGACACTTATTTGTGTCTGAATTTAAGACATTTGAAACGTCTGAATTGCAGCCATTTTCGTGCTCTGATCTGTCGGCAATAAGTTGCCTTTTTTGACCACATTTTTTTTAAAGCATTAAATGCAGCCATATTTGACCACATTGCATCCTCGATAAATGGGAATATATTTTACCACAAAACAGGGCTGGTAATTTTTCCAGAAGAAGAACTTGATTAAAGCATGGGAAAACTGGTCCATGGCACTACCTCCCCCCCCCCCCCCTACACACACCCGATTTTATGGGGCCAAAAATTTAATACGCAATTTTCGTAAAGCTGATATTTTAAATCTCTTTCGACATTGTATATTCAATGTTTTGAGCTTTTACAGTAAGATAAGATTGAAAACAAAAAATATATTTATCAAAAAACAATAAAATCTTTCAATGGTGGATACTTCGGGACCACAGAATTTTTCCGCTATTCAGAAGTGTCCGGTTTTAGAGGTAAAAGCGGACACCTCTATTTAGCGAAAATCCACCTTTTCAATCCACAACACATACATGTTTGAATATTTTTACATCAGAAATGTGGATACCTCCGAATAGTAGAGAAATTTTATAGTCTCGGAATGTCCGCTATATCCTACTCTATAAGTTTAAAATATTGAAAGAAATATCAAATTTGGAAGGCACCTAAAATCAGAGAGGAGGGGGTCAGAGCCGGAGAAGAGTTTGCCCATGCATTAATCATGTCCTTCTTCTGGAAGCAACCCAGCTTTCGGCAATTATTACTTAATCACAGTATCTTCAAAAATTTTTAATTAATTAATTGCTTAATTTACTTTCTCTCAAAATTCTCCCCCCAATTCTCAGGCTAAGTTGAGTACCAAAGTTTTGGCACTAAATTGTCCAGCCCTATTCTGCCATGACGAGTTCGTGGTGTGCGGCGTCAGATCTCAGAACACTGAAACTCAGGAGTGAACAACACAGTAAAACAGGACTCCATTAGTTGGCCGACCTGGGTACTTGTCTTAGTGGACCGCCTCGATGAGGCGATCAGGCGATTTTCGCCCCATTCTCCAGGCACTCAAACCCGTCAAACTGGGTCGAATCCCGGTAGGTAGGGGCCTGGTCGGTGGTCTCCAAGCCTGATTTATAGTTCGCTAAATGGAGGTATATAGATAACAAACCCAGAAGTCCCGAGGTATCCGCTATCGAGAATTTTAACTGCATAAATTCATTTTACAGTTCATTTTCGTTCATTTCAGTTCATTGCAGTTCATTTTCATTTCATGCAGTTCATTTTCTTAGTAGAAAGTACGAGTTTCTATCCTTTAAGTATGCTTTAAATTATTTTAACATTTGAATAGAATAGTTCAATAATAATAATAATAATAAGGAAAAATCAAGTTTTCATTCTTTTTCTGAATGTTTTATATTTTTATTCAAATATTAACATCCATAAAAACCACGCTGGTGTTACGAGCCCTTCTTATTAAAATAAATAAATAAATAAATAAAAAAGAAAGATTTTTTTTTTGTAAAAATGTTAAGAGTATATTAAAATTTGCTACACAACTTTTTTTATATCTTGTACATAGCATACTTAAATAGTTATACAAAAAGAACCATTTTAATCCTAAATTTTATTACAAAAATGAAAAACTCCTTAAAAAATAATATATTTGTCTCTGCCATGGGCCAAACATGGTTCTTATCTACCCAATCCCCCTCCCCCCCCCCACACACACACATACACACCACCACCACTCTTTTTTTTTTTTTTTTCAATTTTCTTTTTTTAGTTCCACATTATTTTGATTCTTTATTTAGAATCTTATTCAATATGACTTTTTTATTATTTTTTTATTTTTCCAGTTCATATATGATTAAGTAAACCGATTTGGATTCTTTGTTTGTATTATATTTTTAAAATGGCTGTGTGTCTTGAAATTTAAATATATTATTTATAGATGGAACACAGATATATATTATTATTATTATTATTATTATTAAGGTGACCATATGGGCATTTTTTTTTATATAGATAAGATGATAATTGTAAGACTTAGTTAATAGAAAGTGTTAGCTATCCTTAAAAAATATATCTATTCTTTTAATAACACTAGGAAAAATTCATTCAAGTTTAAAAACTAATTAGGTGTTAAATACATACATCTTAACTTTATGTAAGTAAATATATTAAATTGTAGATTTTTTCTGATTTCCATTTTTTTATTGTAAACTTTTTTATTTTAAAAAAGAATAAAAAATCAAAATCCAAAATTAATTTACATTTTCTGCAGTTTTTATAACGTAAAGCTTTCAAAATGAATTTGTGTCTTGAAATCTAAATATGTTATACAGATGGAACATAGGATCTAATTGTAGTTTTTATTTTTTGAGCAAGTTTTCAGATTTAAAAAAAAATCCTGAAACTAAATATAATAGTAATTTAATTTTTTTAATTAAAATTTATTAATAAAATATTCAGAATTTTATGATAACTTCATTCGGATGCTTTTATGATTATTTGTCAAGTTTTATGTTCGCCATCTGAAGCTAAAATGTCCATAACATTTCCCATATATATATTTCATTTTGCTAACATGAAAACATTAACTTCAAAATTATAATGTGTAACAGAATTAAATGATTTGTCATTAAAAATAAAAATTCATATGCGAAATCATACCAGTAACTGAAAATTACAATTGAAAAACATATTAATACAATATCATTTAATAACTTTATACTTTTAATTATGTTGCCATGTTAGTAATTTCTCTTATATACATCAGATGGTAGTACCAGAGTTACTAAACTGTCATTAGAAAATTATATATATATATATATATTAATAACATGCAGGAGAAATATTTTCTAGCTTCAAGATCATTTTCCTATAGTACATTTTATCATGTCCAATTGTTAGTTTCTTATCTTTCATGTAAATGCATAAATATACTTTACAAAAAATCCCCAGCAATTTTATGTGAAAAATGTAGTTATGTACGTAAATAATATAAAACACTTACCTTTTACCAATTTCAAATTAAAATCTGAAAACACCTTTTTACCAGAAGTAATCGAAAAATCAATATTAATATTATGTTTCAATATTTGAAGTTTTGCAAAATCGAAATATAAAATTTTAAGCTAAAAAAATAAAAGGAATTTTTTTTGGCAAAAATATAATACGAAAATTTTTGCCAAATATGGGTCTGAATATACAAGCAATAAAAGCAATACTCTGCTTTTATGTATTCAAGCAATAATCAGTTTATTTACTAGAAAAAAATAAAACATGTATTTATAAAGTGGATGATTTAAGGATTAGTAAACAAGATCGTTAATCCTGGAAATGATATAAATTTAGTGGAAAATGAAAAAATAAATACATAAATAATAATAAAAAAAAATACAATTCTTGTAACACTGAAAAATATTTATTCGATATAAAAATATACAAATAAGATAATACATATTATTCTTAAAAAAGTAGTTTAAATAATTAATATTACAGAAGTAATAATATTCGCGTAAAACTTCCATTTCAAAATAAAAATTATATTTTCGTAAATAATCGCGCATGAGCTCTTACCTTTGTAAAATAATCCACAAAATTTTAAATCAATGTTTATATAAATATTAAAAAATATATGCACTTTTTATTTGTCTTTTATATCTTTCTTTAAATGTGCAGATGAATCAGTAAAATTAAAAATATATATATTGAAGAAAATTTTATATAATTCTGGAACTTGGTATTTCGCGAGTATTTTCTTATTCTAGAAACAGCATGGCATCTTTATCAATCAAATAATAGCCATTGAAGTAAATTTTTGAAGAACAAAAACTGCACTAATATAGTTGCAGATGCAGATGACACACCACACATTATGAGAACCACAATTTAAATATTATATTTCATTATAATCAGGGAATTATACACCATTTAAAATCTGGACAAACTTCGTGAAACAAGTACAAATCATTAAAACAGTTTCTTTTACCGCGCGAATGCCAATGACGTACTGACGTCATCTTACAAAGCAAAACAGCCATGTCAGCATTTTGAATTTAGCGTTATCACTGACTCAACTTCGTTTATAATATAAAGAGTTTTTTGATCTCATTACTTTTTATCAGCGGAAAATAAACCGTTGTAGGAGAATAAATTAGAAACATTTTAATTTCTTTATTTGGTATATTTTTCATAATGCAACTTGCATTTATCAATTTACGGAAACTGACATTTATCTATTATTTGAGTTTAATTACTATTATAGTTTTAAAAAGTTTCGACAGATATAAAACATAGTTTAATTACAGATTTTGTCGTAATACTTGCAAATAACTATTGCATTTTCATAAAACATAAGTGTCAGCAGGAGGACAGTGGAGGCCGTTGCCCCTCTCAGTATTTTGAAATTTAATTAATTTTATTTTCTTTATGCCTGATTATTTAAAAAAAAAAAATTCTTCCAAATGGAAATATAATAATTTTTAGCTATTTGCAGTGACGAATTTACAAAACACACAACAACAAATGAGGTAGCCTCCTTCGAAAGCTTTTTAAAGCAGCTTCTGACATAGTACTACCCCCCACATTTCGTTAAAACATGGTTTTTGATTAAATATTGCTATTAATTAAAAATTAAATCGGCATTATTTTTATAAATGAAATGCACGATTTTTCCTCAAATTAGTGTTGCCACAAAAATAAAATAACCGCATTATATAGTGATTATATTATTATATAATGATTAAAAAAAAAAAAAAATAGTAGTACAAAAAAGATAAAATATCAATTCTCCACCTAAGTTTTATTTTATATTTATGGTTAAAAAGCAAAATTCGAAATCTACCTGTGTCTGCTGGCGGAGCCGGCAGGGATTTTTTTCTCTATAAGGGTTGGTCCTATGAAAAATTTGTCAGTATAAAAGTTATAGATAATATTAAGAAGATTTATAATAAATTTAAGCGGATTGGATATCTTGTAAATTGACGAAGTTATGAATATTTTTCTTCTTCCTTTAGGCCATTTTTAATGATATCAAAAATCTGTCATACATAACTTTTTGGCCCTTTTCCTAGAAGTAATAATAACTTTAAACAGATTTGATACGTATCATAATTAAGAAGTTATGGGTTTTTTTCTGTTTTCACAACCCCCCCCCCCCCCATTTCGATTTTGACCATTAACGAACTTGACCAAGATTTTATGTCCCTTGATTATATGTATCAGTTTGGAAGAGATTTGTGCAGAATTATTGAAGTTAGCTTGTCCATAAAAAAATGATATAGCTATATAGATAGACAGATAGATGCATAGATAAAGTTTTGAACTGGGGGGTGGTTTGGGGTTCTAGGGTCATGATCGGCGTAGATCTCCAAAAATTTTCAGAAATTCCAACATAGGGGAGAATGTAATAGGTAGTATTTCTTACGAAATCTACCTAAAAAGAAAAAGAAAAATGATAATTTCGTTTCTCTCAATAAATAAATATGGACAAAATTATATAATGCCAGGCTTTCACTCTTCAACGGAGTGAAATATTTCACTCTTGTCAAAGGAGTGAGACAGTCACTCTCGACAACGGAGTGACATATTTCACTCCTTTCTAGGGAGTGGAAAATTCCACTCTTTAAGGAGTGTATTTTTATAAAATTCACTCCAAAAAGAGTGAAAATGCCTCTCACTCTTCCAAAGAGTCAACTTCTCACTCCTCCCAATTTTAGAGTGTAGTTTCAGTGATATGAATTATATCGTCTGTTATTATGATATGATTAATTTCCGTAATAAAATAAGTACATTTTAAGTTGCCAACATTTTATCATTTGTTGACATTTACTGAATATCCCAATGGTAAACTTAAGCCTAGCATTGAAAATTTCTGAACTTGAAATCCATATTTAGACTTTTTTTCCATTTAATATCTATTTCTCCTGAAACATCTATCCAAAAACTGTCGGTAGATTATAAGATTGCTATAATTAAAAAAATTTAGTATACAAATTCGGTTTTTAAATTCAGTAATACGGAAATAATAGGACTCCATTTTAAACAGGACGTAATCACCATGGCAACCTAGTATCATTACCTATCATGTGATATTGAATTAATTACGTATGATGGGATTTAATAAAATGATACATCTCGGTCGCTTGACGATTAATCCTCGGAAACTGCTATAACAAAAAAGTACCAATTTAAAAAAAATTTAAATTACTTAATAAATATTTTTATTAATCTGTTTTTAAGTTTTGATTCGCTTTTCATAAAATCTGAAATGGCTCGACAAAATTCTGCAAAGATTATATATATTAAATTTCAAATCTTTTGGTTGGGTAGTTTTTGCACTGTTATATGCGGACAGACGGACGGACAGACAGACGGACGGACCAGACGACGACTATAGGTGCTACGTATTTATATAATTACGAACGCACCTAAAAAAAGTCATTATAATTTAACTTGTTCAACGATTACCAGACGTATTAAATAGACGAATATTATTTGCAAAATTATATTGCATTAAAAAAACTTATTATTGTAATCTTAAAATATTGCATTATTATCTATACTGAAATCGATTTAAAATAGTAATAATAAAAGTATTCTTCTCTCGAAAATCAAATATAAGCTATACATTTCGAAAGTAAGAATGATCTAAATGCTAAATGATTAGAATACCGTTCATATATAACCATTTTCACTAAAACAATTTTACTTTACTTTCTTTTCTCTATCTTATTGTTTTTATGACAAAGTAAATAATTTTTTAAAAAGAAACTTAAGTAAAAAAGACACTGCTTTAACCTATTTTGAGTTAATTCCCTTGCAGATTCGAATGCAAATATATGTCAAACAAACAATGTGTTCAATGATTATTTCATTACAAAACAGACTGATTCAAACAAAGTTTATTTTCGTTTCTGAATTTCGTGGATTTTCTCTTGAAATAAATGGATTTAGAAATTTCCGCTTTGAAAGAAATTTAACCAGATTTTCGAAATAAATTATACAAAAAAGATGTCGTTCGGAAATAAAAGAATGTCTAACGGAAAGGAAGGAATGTCTTTCGGAAATGAAAGAATGGCCTTAATTTTAAAATTTTCATATAATTTGAATATTGCGGTGAGGGTTTGATTTACAGCAAAATAAATTGAAAATAAATGTTGCAAGACACTTGTAATGACTAAGAAAAGTCTTAGCAATAACATAAAAAGTAAAGAATGAGCAAGGTGTTTCGGAGGAATGGGTCATTCATTAGGCAAAAACATGCAGCCTGCAGTATACAAAAATAATAAATATCACTTTCATTCTATAGTGAGCAGGGCTTCACAAATTTGATATAATCTGGTAGCCAGCAAAATATTTCAGTCGGGAATAAAAAAATATCCCCCCCCCCCCTCACACCCATCATTGATTTTCAAAACCCCGATAAGATTTTTTTTTTTATGAATGAATTAATTGAGAAAAAATAAGAATAAGCATAGCTTAGAATTATTAGTTACATTGTTTAGAATAGTATGCATGATTTAGAAAGACAATATAAACTAAGTTTTCTAATAAAACTTATCAAAATTATATATCTCTGGGAAAAAGTACTGTAAAAGCTGAATTAACCGGCATGTTCGGGAAATGCTCATTGACGAATACTTTAGATGTCCGCATAGTTGAGTGCTACAAAAATCTACATCTGATGATGGGGCATCGAAGGTGAAGCAGGAAAAGAATATTTTGTCAATTTTCCTGCCGAAATCAGTTAAATAATTCAGATATATTATTTTAAAATTTTTATATTTAATGAACTTATTTTTGCCAAATTAATAGAAAAAGTAAAAAATATTTTTTATTTGAATATAATTTCTATATTTCTTAATATTTTCTAACCGCTTTTTTTAACATCCTTTCTTTCTGCGGCATCCTATAAGAATTACAAAGGGAGAGAAAAATACCGTTTGTACTCATATGTTATATCAATTTTGTACAAATTTCCATATTAAATAACTTGATAGCCAGATGGAAAAGCTTGGTCGCCAGTGGCGACCTGGCGACCACGTTTGTCAAGCCCTGGTAGTGAGGGTTGCAATTTTCAGGATTTTTTTATTTAAATATCTACTATCATTTTCAAATAACAAACTTCGCTGTTTTTTATCACTTACTTTTTTTAATCACGGCTTTTAGTCACTCGCTTTTTTAGGTGCGTTCGTAATTATATAAATACGTAGCACCTATTGTCGTTGTCTGGTCCGTCCGTCCGTCCGCATATAATAACGCAAGAACTACCCAACCGAATGGTTTGAAATTTAAGATATATTATCTTTGCAGAATTTTGTCGAGACATTTCAAATTTCATTAAAATCGAATCAAAACTTTAGGAGATATTAATAAAAATATTAAGAAATTTGATTTTTTTAAGAAAATTGGTTCTTTTTTGTTATAGGAGCTTCCGAGGTTTAATGATCAAGCGACCGAGATACTTATTTTATTACAGAAATGAATCTGCAGACGATATAATTCATTTCACAGAATTGAAAATTATCAAGATCTGAATATTTATATACCTAGCTATAATACGAACGCACCTCATTTGTCACGTTTGACGTACAATTTTCAACTTGTTTAACCACGGCTTTAATCAATCGCTTTTTTAATCACTGAATTTCTGTCATTAAATACTGTTAGTGTGAAATAAAAATAGATTTTTGAATAAAAAACGTCTAAATTAACAACACTGGCTGTACGCTGTACACTGTTAAAAAAAGACGAATGTTTCTGAATCTTTGAAAATATAATATAACCACGGACGAAAATAAACAATAACCTCTTTCCAAGTTACCCACGATTCTAAACAGCTTTTTTTTATCTTTATAAACCTCAGAAACCAATAAATTTTCGAAATTTTAAGAATCATTCACTATAAAACAGTGTCTTTTGCTACTGCAGATTTTCGGAAACGTTCCCGGGTAGTTTTATAGTATATTAATCAGTTTTCTCAACCCGGAATATCGGTTTTTCAGATGCTTATCAGTTCTCAAGTAAACATTTTCATGTTCAACAAACGTGTTTTACAGACAAACGTGATCAATTAACAGCATTAACATTAATATTAAAATTAATAATATTTTGCTAATTTTGTATGTATAAATTGAATTACGCAGCTGCACATGTTTAATTGAGAATGAATAGTATCCTAAAACCCGATATTCTGGTTTGATAAAACTGATTATACACTATAAAAATACTCAGAAACGTTTCCGAAAATCGGTGGCAGCAAAAAAAATCTTTGTTTTTAAAAATGCTTCTTTAAATCTCGAATATTTGTTGATTTCTGAGGATTCTAAAGATAAAGAACTCTTTTCGTAATCATGGGAAACTTGGAAGAAGTTATTGTATATTTTGCTCGTAATTATATTATATTTTCGTAGATTAAGAAACATTTGCTTTTTTTACAGCGTAGTGACAGAAAATAAATTTATTAATCATTAAAGAGATTGAATTATACACTGAAAAAAAAAATCATTTTACAGTATAATACTGGCTTGTATTACTGCTTATTTTACTGTTTATTACTGTTAATTTTACGGTATAATACTGGCAGCTGGAGTGCCAGTATTATACTGTAAAATCAACATTTTTTTCTTTTTTTAAGTGTAGCTTTATTTTCATATTCCTTTTCACAGTTAGATTTTTTTAAATAAAGGTTGCTCTTAAACCGCTAATATTTTTTGAAGGTTACAGCTTATTATCGACTCGATAGTGCCTCATACTTCCGAAACATTTAGCTTATAGTATTCTATACCTTAATAGACTTTTAACTTTCTCGACTTTGAATGCTTGAAAAAAAAAAAATTCATTTGAAATGGAATGAATTCCTTATCGAAATAGAAATAGCTACCAGTTGAAATTTTCCCAGCTAAGTGAAAATGTGTCCAGGCCGAAAATCGAACCCAAAATCTTTGGCTTAAATTGAAAATGCTCTTCCATTTGAGCTACCAGGAAAGACAAAATTCACCCAGACCAACTTTTGACAATATTATTTGGCCTGCTATGTAGTCAGCTGGGTGAAAATTGTCCATACCTGGAATCGAAACTAGAATATTTAGCTTAAATTGCCAATGTTCTTCCGATTAAGCCATCCTGGATCCCAATTCACTCAGATAACCTATTAATGGAATTCCGTTAGCTGCAGCTTATTCTGTTGAACTGTCTACATGGTATACCATATGCTATTGCCAAACCGTTGTGTGAGTGAATTGTGTCTGCCAGTTGTCGTTCCAGGTAGCTCTATTGGAAGAGCATTGGTAATTTAAGGCCTACATTCTGGGCTCGATTTTCGGCCTGGATACTTTTCCACTCAGTTGGAAAATTTTCAACTTGTATGATGTCTTCACCAATCAGTATGATTATGTTAAAAATAATAAAGTGAAGTAGGAATAGTTTGAAAGTGGATTATTCTCCCACGTACATTTTCAGTATTAAATTTTCTGACAAGGAAAAAAAAATAATTAAGTGTATAAAGAAATAGTTTTAATATTGCTCCGAACTTATCTAATATCAAACCAGTATTCTCCCAGATGGTGAAAAAGATTTCGCACGTCGGCTATAATAACTTTCCAACTCAAAAATCCTAACATTTCAATATAATGAAAAAATAAATAAATAAATAAATAAACGAAAAATGAAAAGTTTGAATCTTTAAGGAGCCCATTCATTTACATTTTAAGGGAAATATCCAATGTTGGAAAGGTACTTAAACATTCTAAGTATACAGCAAAAATAGTTTGAACTTATTTTGGTCGACTAGGATGCGGGTTATGTGGAGATATCGAAGGGGCACTTTGAGTTGTTTCTGCTACCTAGTAGTACGATTTGGTACTACAGCAATGTCTATTTGCAGGAATATAGATTCCAACATTCCCAGTCTACATATTAACTCAAAAATGCACTTTTTTGAGTTGTGACTTTATTAAGGGTTCGTACGGGGTCCTGAAATTTTCAGGGAAATTACCAGTATTTTCTGATAGAAAAACTTGACTTATGTTATGTAATCGCGCGATTATATAAGGCGAGTTTTTCTATAAGAAAATACTGGTAATTGCCCTGAAAATTCCTGGACCCCGTACGAACCCTGTTATTGTAGACGACGTACGATTTTATTAAAATTGCATTATTATTATATTAGCTAGATGTTATTCGTAACCATGATGTCTACAGACCTGACTTTTTTTCATAAATTATTTGTAGCACATTAAATATTAGACTGAACTGAATTATTCTACTGAAAGTACAATTAGTATTCAATGTTATTTCATTTAATTTTACTACTTTATAATACTTATCTGTCCATATCTTGACCATGGAACTGATGGTGTGATCTTTACATTCATGATTTCTTTTAAATTATTTCAAGAAAAATAAAGTTTTTGATTCAGATTAGGCTTGCAACTTATTACTAATTTCAAAGTGACTAGCATGCTTTTATTTCACGCTAAAGTGTTTAACTTCTGCCTTCTTTTCAGTTACTTATCAATTAATAATTTTCTGTTCACAGGTATAATCAGTTTCTTGTGATAATAATTATTTATCAAACAAAAAAAAACTATAACTAAACAAAACCTTTTAAACTGAACTTGAGATTAGCTTTAGATTGCTAAATTAAAAATAAATAATGTATCATCGCTTGACAAATACGATCGTCCAACTGGCGACCAAGTTTTTTCATCTGGCCAATATATTGTATGACAATTTTTTTCTACAAAACAGACTTAAGAAAGGAACACAAACGGCATTTTTCTCTCCCCTCGTAATTCTTATAAGATATTTCATTATAGATGCTGCAAAAATACAAAATATTAAGAAATATAGAAATGATACTCAAACAATAAATATTTTAAACTTTTTCTATTAGTTTTGTAAATATAAGTTCATCAAACGCGAATTTTAAAATAAAAATAATTAATTATTTCACTGAGTTCGATAGGAAAATATTCAAAAAGTTATTTTACTGCTTCACTATTTCATTGGTGACACTCTCGTCAGATATAGATTTTGTAGCACTCAACTATCCGGATATTTAAATCATTCAGAAATCAGTATCTCCCGAATATGCCGGTTAATTCAGCCTTTACAGATTTTTTTTTTTTTTTCAGAGATATATAATTTTGATAAGTTTTATTAGAAAACACTTAATTTATATTATCTTTCTAAATCACACTCTAAAATCGACATTTTCAAAACTGTGCAAAGAATACTCAAATTTGAGTATGCCGCATAGTCAAAATGGCTCCGAATCAAAATTACCCAAGTTTGAAACATGTATATACTCATTTCTGAAAACAGGCACACACTCAAGAATAAAACATCATGTGCTCGTATTTGAGTATGTCCATGTTTCAAAAATGAGTACGAACTGACTTCTTATGTGTTCATTTTTGAGTATGTCCATACTTCAAAAATGAGTTTGAACTGACCCTAACCATTTTTGAGTATGTCCATGTTTCAAAAATGAGTTTGAACTGACCCTAACCATTTTTGAGTATCTCCATGTTTCAAAAATGAGTATGAACTAACCTTTATGTGCTCAGTTCTGAGTATGCTCATGTTTCAGTATTCTGAGTATTTCCGGTATTTCAGAATTGAAAGCAAAGGGTCGTCATATTTGAAACAAAAAGTTTCTAAACAAAATGAAAACATCGATTTTCTCAGATTTGAAAGTGTCATTTTTCTCAGTGCATGTACTAATAATTCTAAGTTATGCTTCTTATTATTTTTTCGCAATTAATTCGTAAAAGATAAACTTGTCTTGTTTTTGAAACTCAATGATGGAGGAGGGAGGGGAGGGGTGGGGGACGGGCAAATATTTTTTACAAGCAACAAGAATTTTTTGCTGACTACCAGATTTTATCAGATTTGCAAGGTCATGATCATGGGAAAACATTCATGAACTTTATAGGCCCAATAAGTGGTAAAAATGAGGACTGTGATAGTGCACGGACCTGATTTGTCAAACTCTTAGGATACTTCATTTATACGTAAAACTAGCAACCCGCTACGCTGGTCATTTTCTCTTAACGCACCTTTAATCAAGTGAAATATTGACCTTGAATTTGACCTTGTATTTTAAAACCCTATGGATCTTTACTTGGAGTGTCCTTCTGCATTTCTGCCCCACCAGTGGCTGAGAGGTTGTGCTCTCGAAGCTGGTAGACGGGAGGTGCTGGGTTCGATCCCAATCGCGCCCGTCGGCCTAATCGTTCGGAGTTTTCGTGGCTTTCTTCGAGCCGTGGATTTATCCATGCGTAAATACGGGTTAGGTTCCCTTAGAAAGACCCCCACGAAGGGCACTCCCCCGGGCCTATATCCCATGTGTAGATAATTGGCCGTCAATAATCAACCCAACCCTTCTGCATTTCTGAAAACGATACGAACGCTGTTGCATTATTGAATTTTTTATGTGTCAGACAAAATTTGGGCTGTTAAGGACAAATTAGGCCAATTCTCTGTAGACTTTATTATGGAATAGGTCAGCATTAAAAAAAATGAATAATTGTGTTAAATCATGGTGTCTATGGGGTTTACATTATGGTGTCTATGGGGAAAAATCATTTCCGTTGGATTCAAATTGGGTTTGAATGAAGTTACAATTTACAATACTTCAAATATAATGAAATTGATATGTCTTACTGAGGTGGACAAAAATATGGTACTCGTCGAGAATTAAATAAAAATCATGCACTCGCGACATCATAATTCACTTTTATATTTTAACAGAATAATAAGGCTAATTTGTGACTCGTGCTATAGTCAGTATATATGCGTCAGGACACAATGCCGTTGTCATTACCTTTTTATGCGTGGAGATTTCGCTATGGTACTCCATTGTGAAATTTGGTAATTTTTTTAATTCAATATTTGAAAAACGGCATAATCATTAGATTTTAAATTTATATCAAGAAAAATACAATTTTTTAACTTTCTAACGCAGTTTGTCTAACAATTTTCTGACAAATACTTTTGGAGCTATTAATTTTTTCAGTAACTTCAAATGTTTCATTTTCCAATATTAATCTGTGGCAACGATTAGCGAAAGTCCCAGTCGTCAGCAACACATACCTTTTTATTAAAGAGGATTAATATTTCTTATTATCTAAGTATTTACATGAATCGTACGGCTGTACTATAACCCATTTCCTTTATAAGATATTTTCAATTGCAATTACTTTTTACACTCTTTTATTTAACTCAACTTCATACGTGTCTGTAAAGATGGAAGTTGGTAATCTCACTGAGAAAAATGACACTTTCAAATTTGAGTAAAACGATGTTTTCATTTTGTTATGAAACTTTTTGTTTCAAATAGGACGACCCAATGATTTCAATTCTGAAATACCAGAAATACTCAGAATATTGAAACATGGACATACTCAAAACTGAGCAGATAGAGATCAGTTCATACTCATTTTTGAAATATGGACATACTCAAAATGATTAGGGTCAGTTCACACTCATTTTTGAAACATGGACATACTCAAAAATGAACACATAGAAGTCAGTTCATACTCATTTTTGAAACATGGACATATTTAAATATAAGCACATGATAATTTATTCTTGAGTGTGTGCATGTTTTCAAAAATGATTAGGGTCAGTTTTATACTCATTTTTGAAACATAGAAATACTCAAAAATGAGCACATAGAAGTCGGTTCATACTCATTTTTGAAACATGGACATATTTAAATATAAGCACATGATGTTTTATTCTTGAGTGTGTGCATGTTTTCAAAAATGATTAGGGTCAGTTTATACTCATTTTTGAAACATAGAAATACTCAAAAATGAGCACATAGAAGTCGGTTCATACTCATTTTTGGAACATGGACATATTTAAATATAAGCACATGATGTTTTATTCTTGAGTGTGTGTATGTTTTCAGAAATGAGTCTATACATGTTTCAAACTTGAGTAATTTTGATTCGGAGCCATTTTGACTATGCGACATAGTCAGATTTGAGTATTTTTTGCTCAGTTTTGAAAATGTCGTTTTTAGAGTATATTTTTCACTCACCTCCTGACATGCTAGTATTATAAAAATTATGTTCCAAGGTGTGTTTCCGATGACAATACAACATTTTGATATTTTTATATTTTAATTATAAATTAATTTTATGGCATTTATCGGTTAGACGAGCGTATGTGATAAAATGCCAAATATTCTTTATGGTTATAACTGTTTACGAGTAAGAACACAACAATGGAGTTAATTATGCGCCATACCACGCTCACTGAAATATGCCAACAGGCTGAGCAACTGCAACAATAAAATATTTTAAACACTAAAAAGTAATAAATAAAACACAAAAAAAAATTATAAAGAGTGTAATATTTAAAAAAAATACGCTTTTATCAATTAATAGTTTAATATTAATTAAATTATGATTATACGTTAAGAGAACAATTTAGAAATCCTGCATAGATGGTATAAATAATGTTGTTTTTTTTTTTGTTTTTTTTTTTTTTTTCATTCCTGTAGCCATATCTTAAAAAAGAAACAGAGCAAACATTGTGAACTTTTTAATAAATTCACTAATTTGCGCTTTCTACAAAACGTAAATCAAAGCGGTATTTCCCATAATTAGGGCCGACGTCAAATGTATTGTACCGGCATTTTGTGGAACGACATGAACTATACTTTTTATTATTTTTAACTCAATTTAACTCGATCATATATTGATTAGCAAAGATATCATACACACAGTTGGATAAATGTAATAAAACATGAATTGCATTCGTGAAATTATGTGTGATATTTAAAATACATATTAAATGCTTCTGGAAAAAAGCTTTTTTTTTTTTTTTTTAAATACTTTTTTCAATTGCAATTACTCTTTAATAAATATTTTTAGACAACGTTTTGTACATTTCTAGGTGAATGACCTATTTATTTTCATCCAAAATCTCGTTTTAAAATAAAATTTCAAACCAGAATTTGGACTTTTAGCAATATTCTGTGTCTAAAATAGAAATGAAATAAAAATAAATATATCTGTACCCACCCCATTTTTTTTTCTTTTAAATTTTATTCTGCATAATTTTCATTTATTTACTTGCTACAAGGAAAACTGCTGTAAAATCCACCTATTAAATACATATGTGGATCTAAAACACGAATTTACTCGAAATAACAAAGAAATGGTAACTATTGCTTATTTTCAAATTCAAACCCTTTTTTAATTAAAATCGAAAAAAGAATGAATATTACTGATGTTTTCCGAAGAACATAGAAGATAGTATTCAAAAAGAGGCTTATCAAATTGCAAATTATCATAAAGAAATTTAAAAACCGTGCACAGGTTTAACAAAAAGGAAGACGTTTCTGTTTAATTTTCTGTAGTAATTTGTTTATTCTGAAAGAACTTTAAGGACACATGAAATTTCCATAAAGTTTTCAACAATACCAGTGAGGTCAGTACCTTTAATAACCTGATTTCGTTTTACATCTGCTGATTGACATTCTAGAATTCCATTTAAAAAGAAGAACAAGAACTAAAAATCATGCGTCAAGTAGAGATTATGAAACACTTTCCAACACTTCCAGAATACTTTAACAAAACTTGACAGTTTAATAAGGTAAAGATGATAGTCTAAGTAAACAGTTTGGGAAACGCATAACACATTTAAAAACTCAATCTCAGCAATTATCATCTGCAATCAAAAAAGTATTCAAAATCATTTGTGTAGTCTCATCTTTATGGAATTTATGCACACCAAGTAACAAACAAAAAATTAGTTTTTAGTAATTATTAATAAAACACGTACCACAACTTAAAACGCACTTCCAGCAATTATTATGTTAATAGACAGTACTGTAACTGAATTATTTTGTGTGTCCCTGTAAATGAATGCTATGCACACCGTATTAAACCCCAAATAAAAAATACTGTTAATTAGAGATAAAAATGCTCGTTTGGAAACATTAAAAAAAAAAAAAAAAAGCTTTTGTTGTCCAAATCCTTTGAAATTTTTAATGGTTATAAATATAAAGGTTTTACAGCCCATGCAACAAGAAATATTGTTACCCGGTTGTAAAATAAATATGTTTTCTTCCTAAAAAAAAATGACCCTTTTTTCAAATTCTATAGAAGGGGAACTCCATTCCTGCTCCCATTCCTGCCTTCAAAAAAAGTGAAAGCGCCTCACTCCCTTCTCAATCCCTCCCTTCCCCTTGCAATCAGGAATTCCCTTTTGTTCACCCCTTTCTCAAACAAAGCAGGTGAAAGAATGGATGCTCCCTCCGCAGGAAAGGGAACTAAGAATAGAATTAAGATGAATCTAGAAGGAGTATTTCCTAGCGGTAGGGTTGTGAGTAGTGCAGGCCAATAGGAGAGCTATTCTTCCCCCAGCTTTCTTGATTCGTCTTAATTCTATTTCCTGCTTTATTCACCCTTTAAAAAAGTTGAGCATGCGCAGTAAGTTAGAATTTGCACTGAAAAATTAAGACTTTTTCTTCTCGCTTTAATATATTAGATAGCAATAAGGATTGAAAGAAGCATATTTCAATTTATAACAGAATTATCTATATATAGAATGAGCTGCTTTGGTACCGGAGTACAGGATTTATTCAACAAAATGTTTACTACAATAGAAGCCTGATATAACGCGGTTGTACGGGTACATGAAATTATAAAACAAGTTGCAACAATTTAATTGTACGGAACATGATAAAAGCTAAAGGATTCGTATTTTTAATATTTCATTTTTAATATTTCATTTTTATACCCGGCACATAACGCGCACCTGTAATTTTTTTAAAAATGCCTAAAATACCATCGGAAAAAAAAAAAAAAGCTTACAAGTTAGTTAAGTCAAAATGACCAAATCTCATTTTCGCCATGTGATTCATGTCATTTCGGCCATTCTTTAACAACTTTCGGGACGGGTGATGCATATATGCATCGTCAAAAGTTGTACGTGGAATATGTTTTTGGCACCACTAATAAATAATTGTAATATTTTTCTTTTTTAATTAGAGTATTTGTTGGTATTTTACAAGTACAGGGAACTGTTTAAAACAAGTGGTAACAACCAAATAAAATTTCTGTAAGGGATGCCGTCACGAAAGGGTTAAATGACCTCGCCATCTATTTAAAGATGGCATCCTCTTTAATAAAAAGCTATGCGTTGCTGACGACGGAATTTTCGATAATCGTTGCCACAGATTAATCTCGGAAAATGAAACATTTGAAGTTTCAGAAAAAATTAATAGTTCGAAAAGTATTGATTAGAAAATTGTTAGGCAAACTTCGTTAGAAAGGTAAAAAATTGTATTTTTCTTGATATAAATTTCAAATCTAATGATTATGCCGTTTTTCAAATATTCAATTTCAAAAATTACCAAATTTCACAATAGAGTACCATAGCGAAATCTTCACGCGTAAAAAGATAATGATAACGGCCATGTGTCCTGACGTATACTGGCTATAGCACGAGTCACAAATTATAGCTAGCCTTACTATTCTGCTAAAATATAAAAGTGAATTATGATGGCACGAGTGCATGATTTTTATTTAATTTTAATATAATCATCTTAGAAACAAGGTTTTGGAAAATTTTTTTCGAATGGGACTAATAAATTATCCATTACTGTATATTATTTTGAGTTTAAAAGAGGAAAGGTGGAGGAGCGTTTTATATTATTTATGTTTCCTCAGGAACTTTTGGTCAGAATTGAAAAGTTTAAAAGCTCAAAACGTCAGAAATTAAATCGACATTAAATCGGCAATAACTATAACGACTGTCCTTCAGTTCGTTTGGATAGATTTTCATTTAAAAATATAAAATCATTCAACATTGATTTTAGGTGTTTTTAAGGTTATTATTACGAGTCCGGGCAACGCCGGGCATGTCAGCTAGTGTAATAATATTTTACAATAATTGTTTTAGTAACAAATATTACATACAGGGTGAGTCAGAAAAATGCATACATACACTATTTAACGGGACATAACTTTCTAATTTTGCTTTCTTTTCGAAGTGTAATAAATTGGAAATAATGAGTGGACCAAGATTAACTTTTGAAAAAAGAAAATTTATTTTAAAAATACTATTGTAAGTATGAAAATGTAGCAGAAGTACAAAAACAATATCGCAAGAAGATTTGGGCAGATCCACCTAAGCGATGTACAATTCATCGGCTAATAAAAGATAAGTTTGAAACGAATGGATGTTCGTAGACAACGTTGCGGAATCGCAATCTAGCAAGAATGCGCCACAACACCAAATGAAATGTTTGTGAATCAATGATACACTGTTATAAGCAGTGTATTGACCAAAGCAGTGATAATTTTGAACCTCTGCGGTAGGAGGAAAAGTTATACATTTTATGTAGATTGTTTTGCAATTTAAATATGAATTATATGTGAATAGAAACTGGAGTTATAATAACGAATGGATGTTCGTAGACAACGTTGCGGAATCGCAATCTAGCAAGAATGCGCCACAACACCAAATGAAATGTTTGTGAATCAATGATACACTGTTATAAGCTATTGTATTTCCTCAGGAACTTTTGGTCAGAATTGAAAAGTTTAAAAGCTCCGAGACATGAAACGAGCATAATACATTATAACAGTGTATCATTGATTCACAAACATTTCATTTGGTGTTGTGGCGCATTCTTGCTAGATTGCGATTCCGCAACGTTGTCTACGAACATCCATTCGTTATTATAACTCCAGTTTCTATTCACATATAATTCATATTTAAACGAGACAAGCATGCAATATAGACATGCTTGTCTCGTCTTGTCTGAATTACATTTGCAAATCCACTTAAATCTTGTGCTCATTTTGGAAGTTCCCATTTTGTCATGCATTATTTGTGTTTCTTTATGTTACGATAACCCAAATCTTGCACCTTTTTTAGATTAATACACTATAAAAACTACTCAAAAACGTTTTTAAATGTATACATACTATTCAAAGTATGTATACATTTTTCTGACTCAACCTGTAATATATAATGCTAAAAGCTGAAGAAAATTAAGAAATGAGAGAGACAGATATTTAATAAATCTAAAATTAACATAGAATTTTTTATAGTTTTGTGATTTTATCTATATTTTATGCAGGCGAAAGAAAGAGCTTTTTTTTTCGTAATACTACGCCTTAATTTAAATTCATATGGATCAAGTATAACCCGATAATGTATCACAAATATTCAGAAGATATTTTTAGTAAAATGCTTTAAATCTTTACTGGCCACTCTAAGAAAAATGTGAGGAAAGAAATTATACTTTTATTTGGGCGAAATAAAAGAATAATGATTAAAATTGAACATTATAGACACATCCACACACGTATATGTTGTTAAAACCAAGAACCCCTTTATCATACTTCTGAAGTATGATAAGGGGGGTCTTGGTTAAAACTTAGTTCAATATTTCGCCAAATCATGGTTCTGATTAGATGTTACATATTGTCATGGGATGATGAAAAGTTAAATCTTTGGAGTTTCGCTGTTATCATTTGCAGAAATTGAGTGAATCGTGTTTTGGCGTTTCTGCATTTTTTGCATCATCCACTGGTTCAACGTTACACAATGGCGAATTTCTCCAAAATCTTGGCCAAAACTTAAATCTTTGTCTGTTTTTACATTATATTTTTACATCCTATTTTTACATTCTATAACCATGCAATATAGACATGCTTGTCTCGTCTTGTCTGAATTACATTTGCAAATCCACTTAAATCTTGTGCTCATTTTGGAAGTTCCCATTTTGTCATGCATTATTTGTGTTTCTTTATGTTACGATAACCCAAATCTTGCACCTTTTTTAGATTAATACACTATAAAAACTACTCAAAAACGTTTTTAAAACTCCGTGGCAGAAAAAGAAAGTTTGTGTTTGTAAATTCTTTTTAAAACCTCAAAAATAGATTGGTTTCTGAGGTTTCTAAAGATAAAAAACGTTTTTCGGAATCATTTGTAACTTGTAAGAGCTTATTTTATATTTTCGCTCGTGGTTATATTAAATTTTCGTATACTAAGAAACATCTAGTTTTTTTTTTTTTTTTTTTTTTTTTTTTTTTTTTTTTTTTATTATGTATATATGTATATATGTGTATGTGTGTGTTGTACTACAATCCAAATTTTCAATATAACACTAGGGTAATATTGTATTTATTTTCTCTATAATAATAAAGAGGGGAAAACGAAAGCGAGAGAGAATTTAACATTTCCTCGTGCAATTTTCATCACTGCATATTTTTCTCATCGCCCGCTTTTAAAAAATAATAATAATCGCGTTATTTTCGCATCAAGAATATAAGGTAATTTGTTTGGTAGAAAAAGATTCCATTTTAATCTAGATCGTGATGCTTTAATTAAAATTGTATGCTTTGCGGGGGAAAAAAACTTGTAACTGCACTGTTGCTCAGAGACAATAAAAATAGAGGTATAGAGACTAAAGAGTTTTACTTGTTCAATCAAAGAGAACCAGACTTATTTCTACTTAATGCTTCTCTTGAAAGCTGAAGGCCTTTACTATATTCTAAGCCATTTTAAAATACTACTATATTTTCTCACTAATTTACTTTTCTATCATTGTTATTATACAGGGTGTCTCATCTAATCATTGCCCAATAACTAATTTCTAAACCATTAGGTTTAGACGTGTATTTCCAATTGCAAAAATATTTTAAATGTTGTTTTCCTTCATATAAAAAAAAACAATTTACGTCAAAATACTTTTTTGCTTAAGTTACGAAATTGAAACTTTTATAGGGTCCCTGTGTCCTAAAAGCTATATTAACATTTTCCATGCTTTAAAAAGTAAACAAAGGAAATTTCATTTTTGTACGCCCAAAACACTTACCTATTTATACTCTGTCATTTTTGTGAATTTTCAGTATTTTCCAGCATGAAAATTTCGTATTTCTGTTTTTAAAACCTGAAATGTTGAAAATTCTTCTAATTTTTTTTTAATTGTTAAAGCATGGAGTATATTTAATACAACTTATAGGAACCAGGATCCGTATAAAAATTTAAATTTCATATTTTTTACAAAAATAACTATTTTGACTGGCATCTAAGATGGTGAATAACAACATTTGTAATATTTTTGCAATCGGAAGTACATCTCTACAAATAATGGTTTAGGAATTATCAAATATAATCAATAGCTGTAATTAGTTAATATAATAATCCAAAGAGTGCTCAGACAATAATAAATGGTTGACAAATGTATTTGAGACATTTAGAAATTCATTTTTTTTTTAATCAAGTAATTAGCATACAAATTTGCGTTTTGAACGAAAATGGTTACAAATTTTTGTTTAAACAAAATGTTAGTTCAACATTTCCCATAAGTGCCACTATACCTTCAAAAATGAGAAAATACATTTAAAAAAAAGTATCAAAAACAAGCAGTCACAAACCATTTATTTTCTACAATCTACTACAATATTTCCACGTGTGCACTCTTTGTAGCTTGAATAATTAATTCCCATTCATTTAATCATATCCAAATGGGACTAACTTTCCTTCTACACGTTGACATATGGTAGTACATTGCAAATTTATTCAAAAAACAAGAACGAAAAATCATGCGTCAATCGTAGATTATGAAACACTTTCCAACACATTCAATTTACTTAACAAAACTTCACCGCTTAATAAAGTGAAAGAAGATATCTAAGTAAACATTTTAGAAAATGCATAACAAATCTGATAACTCTATATCAGCAACTACCATCTATAGTCGGAAAAGTAGCCAAATTTTTTTGTAAAGCCATGCATATGATCTATAGATTTGTATATATACAACTTAAAGTATGCTAAAAATTTAGTTCAATTAGGAAACGGATAACACAGTTGAAAATTCTTCTTCAGCAATTTCCGCAAATAAACGGAATTCTTTTGTGCAAATCTGTGTATGATCTAGAGGAATTTATACATACCAAATAATATACAAAAACTTAGTTAAATTCAAAAACGCGTACCACAACTCAAAACGCTCTTCCACCAGTAATCACTCTCATAGACAATACTGTAACCCATTTCTGTCTCTGTAAATGAACGATAAGCACACCATATTCTACAGTAAGCAATTTGTAGTGATGCTCAGTTATGTATATCAATTTCGATATGTTTGAACTAGTGTAACATCATTAAAATACATTGCAAACGTTTTTCTCCATACACCATAATGTAACGGAATTCTTTTGAGTGTCCCTGTTAATAAACTACAAATGCTATACACTTCATTTTCAAGGGTAGCAGGAGGATACCGAACAGGCCTTAGTAATCCTCAATAACAGATATTAATTACAAAGCAATCTGAGTATATTTGCGCGACTTTGTACACGGACAAACAAACCGAATTCATAAACACTTTTCAACTACAGTCAACTCCCTCTAATCCGCAACTCTATAATCCGCAAACGCCTATAATCCGCACACTGTTTCAGATGTAAACAATGAAAATTTGGTTACCATTAACTGTGCGAGAGGTATTCCAGAATGGCAGCAATTTGATTGATTATCAGTAGACAGTCCCCTCTCCCAAAATTTTTGTATTTCAAGGATGTAAAACTTTATTTTTCACATTGAAAAAAAAAAGTAAAAAATCACGAGACTTTTTTTCTTGCCTATTACATGTTGTAACAATAAAAAAGCGTAGTTTTACCCAGCAAATTTTCACAGAATGGTTTGAAAATCATTTTGTAAATGAAGCCTATATGCATTGTAGTACAAAGGTCTGTTTACCTGTAAACTGTAAAATATTATTGCTCTTAAACAATTGTGCTAGACATCCAAAATTATTATAAAAAGGCAACGTATCTACATTACTTTTACCCCTGAATATAAATTCTCTTATTCAGCCAATGGATCAGGGAATTATTTGTAGCATGAAATGGCAATACAAAATGTAATTTATGCACAAAATTATAACCTCTGATTTATCGGCTAATATGAAGGAATACAGATAGCACTTTACAATTAAGGGCTATATATTTCTCTTGGCTGATACATGAGTCTCTGTATACAAAAAGACTTTAGTAGGTGCAAAGCAAAATTTGTGGCCAGCATCTTTAGTTATAGACAGTAATGGCGATGATGTTGACTTAGTTGGCTTCAGTTTGGTTAGTGCTAAACAGAAATCTGCAGAAAAATTCACTAACAAAAAACTAAAACTAAAAAATTTACTAACTGTTGTGTCAGATTTCTTAAATGGAGAAAATATAATTGGATGCATATCCTCCCAAGATGAAGCTGCAATAAAAAGAGTTTCACAAATTACATTATGAGTACTACTATGTTAAACTCTACTGAAAATAGGATAATTCTGACACAGAGTATGATGATGAAGGTGAAAAAGTAACTCTTGAGCAGGTCTTGGATATGGGTTATAAATATCTGGATTCTCTTCAGAAAAGAGTTTTGTCTCAGAACAAGAAATAATGACTATACAGACTCCAAGAAAAAATACTAGACCAAAAGTTCTCAAACAAATGACAATTATTCAATTATTACTATGTTTGAAAATTGGGTAAAAATAAACAAAAGAAATTGTAAAATAAAATTTAAAGGCATTTTTCCTTAAACATAATGGGATTTTTAATTAAATAATCCAATGTTTTACAATATCTTTCTTTTTTACCAACTAATTTATGCATTAATAATTAATTTACTGTAAAATTACAAGAGAAAAAAATGTAAACAAAGCAATGACCTATAATCCGCAAAATTCTATAATCTGCACAACCTTTGGTCCCAAGCTGTGCGGATTAAAGGGAGTTGACTGTATGTTGGAAAGTGTCAAAAAGAGAGACATTACATTTTAATCGTCAAATAGCCGCAGAGAAAAAATTAAATAGCCATTCGATTGGGAATTGTGTCCTCTATCAATTTACTCCACAACAATAATGGTTTGTAGCTGCTTATTTTTAGTTTTTGATATTTTTTCAGCATTGATGGTATAACACCATCTAAGGAAAAAATTTACAATTAATTCTTTTAATATGCTTAAAAAAACTGTCGATTATGAGATGCAATTCCGCTCACATTGCATTCTTCTACGTCAATTGCTATATTTTTCATTGAATTTTAAAGTGTCTCAAGAACTTTTAGCTCATCCTGTATATTCCATTTAAAACTGTTTGTTCACCTATTAAAGTAGTTAATTTTTTATGCATCCATGTTTATTTTGTTACACGTTATTTTATTTATGTATTTATTTATTTTATTTTATTTTTATTTATTTATTTATTTATTTTTGAAGAAAAATGAATATTAATAAATATTCTTCAAAGAATACTCAAATTTTTCACACGTCGTAGTCTTTGTATCATAAGATTAATCAGAAATTGGGAAAAATAAGGGTTAACATATTTGTTGAAAAAATACAGGATATTTTAAATTTAAATCTCTTAATAGATTTAAATATACCAAACGTTTGGTGCAATATATATATAAGAAAGATATGCCACATTTTCTCAAAAGTTTAAAGTATTTTATATATAAATTCATTGACGAACATATCATCCAAATTTTCTAGTTCTATACAAAAAACAAATCAAAATTTTAAGAAAAAGAAAAGATAGAAAGAAAAGAAATTCCTAATTAAGTTATTTATAATATCATTCATTTAAATGCATTATCCATATTTTTTGTACACTACAACATTAAGAAAATGAAATTCACTTCTCTAACAAATGTAAAGAATTTTGCTTTAAAATCTAATAAAAGTGCCATCTCAATTTTTTTGCATAATGTTGTTATTAGAAAAAGAAAATATATCATAAATGTAAAAAAATTAGAAAATATTTCACAATAAAAGTTCTTTACTCATATCATCCAAATATAATAAAAGGAAAACATGCTGCAATTCTGCAAGTAAATTAAAGTATAAATCCTAAATTCATCTCCTAAATACTCCTAAATACTCCATACCTCCTAAATACATCTAAATTCTTCAATAAACGCAATAATTCAGAGTTTTACTTTTACAAAAGTATGAGAAAAGGAAATTGTGCAACTTTACCGAACAACATCACCAATAATAACAACAAACTTTCTCAAAATTTATAAAGTATTTTGCATTTAACTCCTCAAATGAGCTCATCATCTAACTTTTCAGTGTAACATTGTTATTAAGGAAATATATATCATAATCGGCCAAACAATTAAAAATATTTGTATAAAATCATTTAGTCATACCATCCAAGTAAGAGAAAAAAAAAAAAAAAGTATTTTTTATCAAAATTCTTCAACAAACACATATTCAAATTTCCACGGTATGGGAAACTGAAAATGTGTCATTAACGTCCCAAAAACTTATATTAAATTCTCTAATAAACAATTCCAGTATTTAGCAGACCAACAATAATCCAGTATTTAGCAGAAAATATTGATATTCATTTCTGTACATAAAGTGTTTATTTAATGCTAATAGTTTTTATTTTAGTCAAAACTAACAAGTTATTTCAACTTTTGAGCAATTTTTGAAAATTGTTTTTTCCTAATTCAATGGAATATTGTTATTGGAAAAAGTATCAAAATTGTCTGAAAAACTATATCAATACTAATAAAATAATTTTAGGCGAAAAATTTTAGTCCTATCACCCAAACACTAATTATTTTAATATATATATATATATATATATATATATATATATATATATATATATATATTAATTTCAGCATAAAATAATTATTATACCATAATTATGAAAACATTTTCAAAACATTTCCCATTAAAATATTCCTTTAATAGATGCATCATTCAAGTTTTTCAACATAAAATAACTATACGAAAAATAATTTTAAATTATTTAGCATAAAATCCTTTAAGGAAAAAAAAAACTTCTCCAAAACTTCAACACAACGTAATTATAACACAGGATAGTGTGCCATAGATGTGAAGAAATTTTAAAATGTTTTCTTAAAATTTTCCTTTGAAATATTCATTTACTAAGCATCTAATTCAATTTAAAAAATAAAAGTAAAATAATTACAGAACAATTATTTCCGAATAATGTTTTCAGAGTAAAATAATTACAGAATAATTATTTCAGAATAATGTTTTCAGAGTAAAATAATTACATCAATCACGCATACAAAAACGAATTCATAATTAACGAATACCAACAATACTAAAAACTAAGCAATAGATTATCAAAACCTACTTACCAAAATTCTTAAGCAATTCATAATTCTTATCACCTGTGTTCTTTACGAAAGCTGCTAGCTATTTGAGTCCAACTCTATTTAAAAACTACGATCGCCCAGGTAGCTTAGAGGAAAAATGAAATAAAAACAAAAAAGCGGAAAGCATGCTTTAGTTGGCGACTCCAAGCTCAACAACGCCAAGGTCGATCCGGTTTATGATGTTGTGATAATTGAGACGTAAATCAAAACAAGAGATCGCGCACGCATAAAAATTACGTCACATGTAAACGTGATTGGATTCGTCAATAGTTCGACAGCATTTTTATAATGTGAAATGTTACTGTGAGTGTACGTCAGGGTTAAGAGCGGGGGGGGGGGGGGGGAGTTTTCTTTTGATCTTGTTGTACACAGCTGAGAAGCAAATGATATAGTTTTATGCTCCCATATATTTTTAATATTAGCCGAAGTACTCATTGATGATAAATGTGTCTCACTTTGAGAATGTTGTATAATCTAGTATTTAGCAGAAAATATTGATATTCATTTCTGTGCATAAAGTGTTTATTTAATGCTAATAATTTTTGTTTCAGTCAAATCTGACAATTCTCAAATTCCTTGGGAGAGGGGGGGGAGAAACTGCTCCCTAGCCTCCCCAAAGAGGCGAACCTGGGTAGGGAATACTACAAGAAACAATATTTGAAATTCTTTTTGAGTCGGAACTGCGATGACAGATAAATTTTCTCAAAAATGTCAAATTCCTTGGGAGAAGGGGGCGCAACTGCCCGCCCTAGCCTCCTCCAAAAGACGCTCCCCTGGGTAGGAAATTCTACAAGAAACAAATTTTGAAATTTCTTTTGAGTCTGATCTGTGATGACGGATACATTTTCTCAAAAATGTCAAAATTCTTGGGAGAGGGGGAGCAACTGTCCCCCTAGCTTCTCCCAAAAGGCAGGAATTACTACAAGGACCAATTCTGAAATTTCTTTTGAATTTGACTTGTGATGACGGATAAATTTTCTCAAAAGTGTCAATTCATTGGAGGGAAGAGAACTGCCCCTCTATAATCTCCTAAACGGCTTCCCTGGGTAGGGAATACTGCAAGAAACAATATCTGAAATTGATTTTGAGTCTGGTCTGTAATGACGTATAAATTTTCGCAAAAATGTCAAATTCCTTGTGGAAAGAGGCGAGTAACTGACACCACAGCCACTTTCAGGTAAAGAATACTACAAGAAACAATTTTTATAGAGGAAACAAGGTCGCAGTCCGCTTTTTTGATGAAAAATGCAGGGTGTTTCGCTCCAAGCCAAACGCGTATTTTCGTTCATAACGTTAAAAGTAATAAAAATATTTTATCAAACATTTTAAAACACTTATTTTGCTTTCTGTGAAATGTAACGACACCATGAAAAGTGCTTAAAATGACCATCAACCATGCCTAAGCAACATTGAGTTAGACGTAACATACTTCAGAATGTAGTTGGCAGTTTATGCAGTGTCAATGACTGAATTATTATGTATTTCCACCACTTCTCAAAATATCATGACATTTTAAAGAAAACAACGTAAGTCAATTGAAAATATCTTTACAATATCTTCATTATTGTTAAAGTTATGAATGGAAATCCGTGTTTAGCTTCGAGTGAAACACCCTGTATTTTTTATTCAATAAGTGGATTGCGACACTTGTTTCCTATACATTTTTTTTTTCTTGTAGTGCATTCAATCACCTTTTAAAGTTTTTCTAATCTGTTTTGAATCACCCTATAGATACCATGCAATAAAAATGTATTTAGATTTTTTAAAAATTTTAAATCGTTTTAAGTTTTATTAATTACAAAAAGGCTTTATGGTAGAAAAATTAAAATACGTCATTACAAAACATATCATTACAAATGGTAAAAATAAGTTCATGCCTTAAAAAAGGTTTACGATGTGATAAATGAGACGTAAATCAAAACAAGAAATCACAAATGCAAAAAATTACGTCAGTTGTAAGCATGCTTTGATTCAATAACTTGACAACAGTTTTATTTTGTGAAAATGTAACTAATTTTATTTTTTTTTTCATTTTATACAGAATTGCCCTAGTTCTAAATTCGTGTACCACCGAATAGGATATAAGTTTTATAAACTGAAGTCTGCCAATAATTTATTTGCATATTTTTCAGCCTACTAAATACCCTCTGATATAAAACAAAACATTGAAACTCTCATTTTTTCCGAAAAAGAGCAATTTAACATTAGTTTTATTACTTAAATCTTTGATTGTAGTGAAGAAGTCGAAGTTACCCGTTGCATATGAAGTTTTTTATAAATGTACATCTATCCAAAATCTCGTATGTGTAAGATAGTTTATGTTTATGCAATGTGCACTTCACATACAACAATATAAACAAATTTGTGCATATGAGAAAGAGGAATTTTTACCTGCGAAGAAGATTTAAAAATTCAAAAATGTGCCTCTAATAGTAAATTTTCTCACATACCTCTTGCTCCGGCTTTCCGAAGATTTTTCAATATTCACGAATAACATCTTCCTAACGCTCGCTTTAACAAGCCTAATGCAAAAATGTTAATGGTGGAAGCGTCAAATGAATTTACAGGTATTTCTTTAAATTGGACATAATTTATTCTTGTTTCTGATTTCTTTTGTCAAATATGCAGCTGTCAATTTGGTAGTGTGGTTGAAGACTTTGTCCATATGAAGCTCCATTTTAATGACATCTTTTACATTCAAAGTGGAATCTCTTCTTCGAAAACTGGTTCTAAAATGTTTTGCTGATGCTGATAATAGAGTGAATTACTTTAGCTTTACTTGATAGCTTTAATTTATCTTCACAGTAAAATCCCGAAGCAATCCCGAATCTATTCAAGAACTATTCTTTACATTCAAGAACCTAATTTATATTGGAGGGATTTCATCCATTGATTGATTAAAAAAAAAAAAAAGCTCTATTTTGTTACAGTAAAAGCCATGATTCATCCATTGGTAGCACAAAATTTCAGTTAGCACCAGTTAGTTTTTTTTTTTTTTTTTTTTTTTTTTTTAAAGCAAACGCTAAGGAAAACGCCATTAATGTGAACATTGAAAAAACTTTTGAAAAACCGTCCAAGAGGTGTGATAAAAAATTGACGTAACTGTACTAAAAAAAAGTTATATTATCATGGAACTTTCAAACTAGAACTGCAACCCCAAGAGTCAAGGTTATCCAATGAGTTAAAAAGTTTCAGGAAATGTGGAATTTATCCATAGATATTAACTGTAAAAATCTTTTCTAAACGACCTTCTGTAAACCAACATGTATGTATGTAAATACATAAATAAGGACTTCTACACATAAAAAAATAATATGCTTAAAGATGAACCAGCATATAAAAAAATGTGAACTAACTAAGATTGATTATTTTAAAAAGAAAATATATCAATAGTCCTCAAAAACTTTCTTTCTGTATACCTCGTTCAACGAACAATGCATGAAACATTAACAAAGAGGTCTACCTATAGAGATTAAAAATCTAAAACCTTGGATTTACAGGTTTAATATTTCATGTCTTGCAACTGACAAGTATAAATCATGGGAGACATAGCTAAGCAGTTTTTAGAAAACATGTAATAATTTTCCTTCTGACGGCTAGTTTTTTCAAATGTAAGAATTGTGGAAGTTTCTTTATAAAAAGAATTTTCACCGATTAGTACGGATTTCAGACATTAGATTTATTCATCAAATGTTTAAAGGAAAAAGCTCATATTTTTCTATTTAGGTAAATCCATTAGTGAACAACTGTAAACAATAATTAATGCAGTATTTAGACATTGTTTAAATAGCTGTACTATCCAGTTATTGAATGTAGCGAATGAGTATTTATCAAAAAATTTAAAATTTTAACAAGAAAATGATTTAGAAGAAGATAGAGAGAGAAATAGAGAAAAATTCGCTCACACAAGTTTGTCACATTTTTTAACTTAATTAACACATTCTACAACAACGTATCTGTGTGCACAATAACAATGTGAATTACAGGTAAAAACATAAATTAAAATCTTACATTACATAAGTAAGTTAAAGTCTTAAATTGCAAATTATTTACAATAAGCTTTCTAACGTCCTCTTAAAAAAATGTGTTTATATTTTTATGTCTACAGTAAGTTACACTAGCTTTTAAAAAAAGAGGGAGGAAATTTCGCATTGCGTATGAATTAGTTTGAACATTGTTTAAATATCTAATAAACATTTATGTAGAATGTAGCGAATGAAGATTTAGCAAACATTAAAATTTAAAGAACCAAACTATTCCGCAAAAATCAAAAGAAAGCAAAGAATAAAACTAGTATATAGTAAATTTTGTCACATTTTCTGACCTATTCAGCGCATTATACAACAATGTATCTATATGATCGTGTTAATATGAATTCCAGGTAAAAAACGAATGAAAGCCGTACATTAAAGTGTAATAAGTAAAAGATGCACACATTGATATTGATTACAATAAACTTTCTCGCATAACATTAAAATGAATGCAATGTTCAACCTGTTCATGTACATAAGAAGGTAATAATATCTTTATTAAGTTAATTTAACTTGAAAAAAATCCCAATTGCTAATGAATTAGAGTAAGAATAAGATAGAAATAAGATATATAATCGTTTTAACTTTGATTAAATATCTCACGTGCATTCATGAAAAATGCAACGAATGGGGATTTGGGACCAAACATTAAAGCCTAAATAAGAAAATGATTTTACAAAGAAGAAAGGAAGAAAAAAACATACTTAATTTGTGTCTCATTTTCTAACCTAATCAGTGCATTCTACAACAATGTATCTATGTAATTGAGTGAATGTGTGCAAAAAAGTAAAGTCGTGCATTAAGTAAAGTGGGTAAAAAACGTACATTACGCAAAAAAAAATGCAATACATTTTCTCTCATCATATTAATATAACACGGCGTATAAAATGCTTTTTTTATGTGTGGAAGAACACAAACACATCTGTAAGAAATTTAATTAATTTAAAAATTAATAATAATAAAAAATTAATTAATTAATTAAACTTCACACTACACACACACACACACTAGAAATCAAATACAGTACGCGGAATTAAAATGCGTTTTACCGTATATAAATTCAGAATACGTAACATCCTTATAAATTTAAGTGCCACTATTTTCAAATTGTAATCTTCGTCTTATTTAATCACAAAATTTGAAATAATTTTCTGAGATTAAATAAGACGACAATTACTACTCGGAAATAGTGGTACTCAAAAGTAAGGACCGTACGCATTCTGTAAATTATTTTTTCAACGTCCTATAAAAATGCTCAATGAAAACAAGCAGCATTAAATTTTCCATTCAGTTTAAATATGCTAAAAAATAAAATGCAAATATGAAATCCTTATAACCAACTTAGAGATTACACAAAGTCAGTACGATCTCGAAGTTTGGACTAGGATATTAAAGAGCCTTAATTCAAGTCATTGAAGTGGACGGACCTTTCCATATACATTGGTGACCAAAATTAAAGTCACAAACACAAAACCTGTGATAAATGGAAAAATCTAATTGGTTTATAGCAACGAAATTTAGTATATTTAGTTATTACTACGGGAAAGCATATCGCAACATACATAACAATAAGGAAAAGATGAGAGTTATTTGGACTAGGATATTAAAGAGCCTTAATTCAAGTCATTGAAGTGGACGGACCTTTCCATATACATTGGTGACCAAAATTAAAGTCACAAACACAAAACCTGTGATAAATGGAAAAATCTAATTGGTTTATAGGAACGAAATTTAGTATATTGAGTTATTACTACGGGAAAGCATATCGCAACATATATAACAATAAGGAAAATATGAGGTGTTAGTTAACATACAGGTTATACCAAAAACAGTAAAACCATAATGCATTGTATGTCAAGAGCGGACCGTCTAATATGGAGTGTGGTCACCGTGCACTACTATACAAGCCGCACAACGAACCTTCATGCTTTTGATGAGAGTGTCGAGAAATTTTTGTGGCAATAAATCCCATTCTTCTAAAATCACGGATTCTAAGTCTGGATGGTACTGTGAGGGGGTGACGTCATGCAGTGGCTCATCCTAGAATCCATCCCAAAGATGCTCTATTCTATTGTATTGAGGTCCGAAGACTTCGCAGACCTGTCCATAAGGCGAATATCCTCTTCTTCCAGAAAATCATGAACAGTGTGATCTCTGTATGGCCTCGCATTATTGTCCATAAAAAGGAATTCCGGACCTGCAGCACTCGGAAAAACCTCACATGGGCTTCAAGGACCTCATCCTTATAGCGCCATGCGCTGATGCAACCTGCATCAATGACGTGCAATGGTGTACGACTGTACAAAATGATGTCACCCTGAACAAGGATTCCTCTGCCCCAAAGTGATCGGTTTCCCTTACATTGAAGGGATGATAGCAGGCTCCAGGTTATTTCCGGGTGAAGAGTCGTCGAGAATCACTTTGTATGCTGAATCTGACTCATCAGTGAAAAGAACACGCTCCCATTCTTGGTGTATCCCAGAATGGTGTGTTCGGCTCCACGTCAAACGAGCTTTCTTGTGCGATATGTTCAGAGCGAGACACACCACTGAACGCCGCGGCGGGCGTAAAGGGTCCTCTCTGCTATGCGTCGGTATGCAATTTGGCTGAAAGACGAAGTAGCAAGGTCACGAGAAAGATCTGTAGTCTCCGTCTGTCTATGCTATCGTGTAATTAATATCTAGTAACGATCCTGTGCAGGTGTCATCACTCTTGGACGGACTTGACCAGGCCTCCTGATGATAGTACCATTTATTTGGAATTGGTTCCACAAACTGGATATCACTTTTGGTGCCACTTGTAACCATCAAGCTTGTAACCTCCGCTTGAGATTGTCCAGCTTCAAGCTTGATGACGGATCTGCATCTCAGTGAATCGTCTAAACGGTCATAAGAACTCATTTGCACTGAAATCAGTCTTGGGTGTTTTAATGCAATAATCACAGCACTGAAGCCAAAAATCTCAGAGGCTTAAGAGCCTACGCTAGTCACGCAAAGAAACGCTCAAGCTAATGTTAAGTCTATGGGAAGGTTCTTGCGCGATTTCTCGCTAGCATTTTAATATTTTTAAATGATTTTTTTTTTTTTTTTTTTTTTTTTTTTGCATAAGATAGCTGATGTCGATTTCTAACGTTGTTAGTTTTTACTTTTTTGATTTTGGTTACAGTTTTTTCATAAGTAGACATTTATAATTTTGGAACCAGTTGGAACCGGTTCTGAGAGTGAAAGTACCCTTATTTAAAAAAACTGGAACCAAAATCTAAAAAGTAAAAACTAACAACGTCGTCAGCTATCTTATGCAAAAAAAAATATTTAAATATATTAAAATGCTAGCGAGAAATCGCGTAAGAACCTTCCCATAGACTTAACATTAGCTTGAGCGTTTCCTTGCGTGACTAGCGTTTTTTCACATGACTCTTAAACGGTCAAATTTCAAGTTCCGTTACAAAACTTACGGTAAACACCATTTATTCAAAACTGGATGCTAACATTATGTTACCCGTTTCCTAAAATATGTATGGTGCAAATTTTATCAAATTTGATGGTAGCTATTTTGAATTACTGTCAAAAACTATAATTTTGGACACCAGTGTATTTATTACTGTTTGAGATAGTTTTTCGGAAGGTTCAATCCACAAAGTTTCAATTTAAATTAAAGATAAGTATCTTAAAAATTGTAGTCCGAACGAAATATGAACATAAGATTTCTCTAGGACTACTAGTTATGCTAGCTAATTTGATGTGTATGACAATCAGTTGTTTTTCTTTTGTATCTTATTATAGTTTGAGAATTATGCTGCTCAAGATTCAATACTTGAAAACTATAAATCACACTATTAAAAAAAAATCATATATATACGAGTGATTTTATGTGAAATTTCTGTCATTTAACAGAAACTTTCTATTTTGAACGGAAATCGTATTTGTTTGTTTTGTTTTTTTGTTGTTTATTCGGAATAAACGGAAAACTTCTCTTTTATCCTCACTCGTTGAATGTTAACAACAGAAATGTTTCTTCAAAGACCGACAAACGGAAATGTTCCTTTTCAGTTGCGAGAAGACAGAAAAATTCCAGGTAAATTGTCGTAATTTGTTTTAGAGTATAACCAAATCATTGGGTGTGGCGAGTTGGTGCAAGGGACAGAGAATTCATCCTCTAGTGGCGAGTAGCGAGGTTCGAATCAGGAGAATTGGTTGGTTGGTTGATTTTATGACGGTTGATTTTCTACACGAGGGATATAGGCCCTAGGGGGTAGTGCCCTCAATGGGTGAGGGGGGGGGTCTTTCTAAGGAATCCGAATCCGTATTTACGGCAAGGTTCGAAGAAAACCACTCGAATCTGGAGGAAAGCAAGGCGATAAGAAACGGGGGTGGTGGTATTTAATACAAATACACACTGTTAAAAATTTGCAGCAAACTGTCCAGTCATTTGACCGTTTTTAGAGAAAACAGTTACATAACCGTAAATTAACTATATTCTGACCATATTGTTGCCCATATTATGGTCGGAATAGAGTTAAATTACAGTTATGTAACCATTTTCTATAAAAACGGTCAAATGACTGGACAGTTTGCTGCAAATTTTTAACCGTGCATATTCCGAGTGAATATGCATCAACATATATAATTATTATATATATATATATATATATATATATATATATATATATATATATATATATATATATATAATATTGCGCTATTGCTCACATTTTTTTTTTTCTAATAACAGAAATTTCATGTCTTGAATAGAGGAAATTGTCCATCTTAAGAAGAAGTTGAATACCAAAACGAAGAATAGATGGCAACTTTCGTTTTTTCATGATTTTTTTTCCCTTACAGTGCAATACAGCATTGTTCTGGAAACAAGGTTAATTTAACTTTTATAAAGCTCAGTTTTATAGCATATTTATCTATTGTTAACTGATTCACTGCTGATGAGCCCAATATGACTTATCTTTATGCCACGAGGGCATATGTTTAAAAAATATCATTTCAGAAACGCCTTATTTAATGTTAACCTAGCAATCATTTATATTAATTGCTGGTGATTAAAACATTTTATTATGATTTTTGTGCATTAAAAATAATATTTATTGACTTATCGAGCAACCATTAAATCAAATTTTTATGGTTGAAAGAAAAATTCGTTTTATCTATCTGAAAAATTCCTACTCGAAATTCATCAACCACCTTCTTGATTTTGAGCCTTAAGCTTCTGGTAAACAGTTCCAAGGTAAATAAATTCGCTTAAGTTCAACAAACGACAAAGGATGAGGATTTCCTGCTCACTTTTCCGGAAGTATGCCATTGACTTTACCTAGAACACCAAAAACAACTTCCAGTTGTTTACTTTTTATGAATCTTTTATACATAAATAGAACAGCAAAACAGTCTCTATTCAAGGACCAATAAAATACAGAAATTTTTGTTCTACGAATACATTCACATTTAACACATTTTGTTTAAGCAAAGCCTCGTTTTCTCTGACTGTTTCTGTGTAAATAGCATTTACGTATTTGCATAGTCTGAAATTTGTATCACCATAAATAGAAAAAGATTTACAGATATCTCTACTTACAATCAAAAGTTTTGAATGCCAGGTGTTTATTGAAGTCTTTTTCAATTGTAAAAATGTACTTCACAACAGAAATTAAATAAATGAAATTTAGAGTCAACTTGAGAAATTCAATCTTATCTGATGATATAAGAGTATCTAGGCCAAAAGATTTTTCTTATAAATGAAAATGAATATGAATAATCAAATTTAGAAGAGTTGTTTTTGGGTAACATGGATATTTTAGAATATTTATGTCGTTTATTTAGGTCGAAATACATGCATTCAACGTAGAATTTTTAAAATAATTGCATTCAAAGAAAGTAAAATTTAAAACAAATTTGCAAAATAATGACAGCATTATACTGCTATTATTTTGTAAATAACAGCATAACAGCCTTATTTAAAAAATAATAAAATAAAATAAAATAAAATAAAATAATTATAATATAATTTAACTGCTTAGTAACAAGAAAAACAGTAACAAATAGCATTAACATATTTTCATAATCAAGAAATTTGTGGCAGCATAAATAGAAAATGATTTACAGATATCTCTAATTTAGTAAAAATTTTTGAATGTCACTGGGTTTTTTGAAGCATTTTTTAATCGCGAAAAAGTGCTTGACTATAGAAATTGAATAAGTGAAATTTGGAGTAAAGTTAGGAAATTCGATTTTATCAGATGATACAAGATTAAATGGAACATCTAGGCCGAAGGGTTTTTCTTTTCTTTATAAATGAAAAAATAAATTATGCTAAAACACCATCAAATTGAGAAGTGTTATTTTTAGGTAAAATGATATTTTGGACTATTATGTCGCTTATATGGGTCAAAATACAGAGTAAAATCGTATAGTCGGATGATTCCGGATAGCTTAGTTTCGACTCAATTAGAAAAGCCTTCTAGACAGTATTGCCAGTTGAGTGGGGTTTTCTTTTCAAAATGCTACCCAGGGAGATAGAAAGAAGGAGAACAAAGATAATGTTTCTACTTATGGAACTAAAAGCGGTACCTAGTATGGCGGCGTTTCTGGTCTTTTGGGCCTTTAGGAAGTGTAGCGCCCTCTATCTCTTTACCATGCTTGAAACCAAAATGCAGGAAGAGCAGACGACAATTTGTCATGTTTGACAGGTCACATGACCGGCCTTTGGGAGCACCAGCGCCACAAACTGGGTACTAATTCCCGGTCCATGTTGTGATCTTGAAAGCCTATCTTCACTGTTCTCCTTCTTATTTCTATCTCCATGATGCTACCACTTTTCCGAAAAGAAATATTCTCCTTATCTAATGACAAACAAGGCGTATATGACTATTCAAAAATAATGGTAGCATTCAGAAAAAAAAACCTCCGGACTGTAAGATTGCCTCCAGCGGGTATTGGCAAAAATAGTTAGCTCTAGGCAAGGAGAAGAAACAGCCATTACGGTATCTCCATGCTGGGATGTGTGGAGTTTTTCTGTTAAAAATTTTATTTTATATAAAAAAATAATAATAATAAATTTTTGTTTGTATGTTTTCAAAATTAACGCATTTGAACTTATTGAATTTTTTTATATTAATATGTGTAGCATATTTTAAAAATATTAATTTTCTCCATTGAAGTTGTTGCTAATATTTATAAGCGCATTTTTACGGCATGCTTTTCTCTCTTCATTCTCTTGGAGTAAGACCGGATATCTTACATGGGATAAAAACGGATATTGGAAAAAGCTTGAAGAGTCCGTAAGCAATGTTTAAAGAAAGGCGGTGAAAACGACATGAAAAGAGTAATTAGGATTTTAATAAAGTTGATAAAGCTGCATGATCATCTACCCTCTACCATTTGGGCCTTTATTGGGTAGTGTTGCATGGATGTTTCAGCAGGATAATACTTCTTGCCATGCATCTAAATCCACTTAAGAATGGTTTAAAAATGAAAAAATTGATGGTTTTGTCATGACCCAGTCGAAGTAGAGATTCAAACCACATGGAAAACCTTTATGTTAATAGTAAACAGTATTCTTTCGCGAATGAAGTGCAAGTTGCCATTGTAAGAAAATGGCACAATATTCCTCAAACAGAACTTTTAAAAACCTGGTCTGTTCAACCTGGCCCGATTAACCTCAGATTCTAGGGGAAGCACAATATCATTTTGGGGACCCCTTTAACACGGTTAAAGTTTTCTAAATTCTACATTCGTGGAAACTTTTTAATGCAACAAATATTATTCCCAAGAGGGGCATAGCTGAGTTCAGATATTTCACCAAACAACTTTCATTAATGTTCTCTGTATATAATGTAGATAGATGTATATACAGTTGTTGTATGTTGGAGATACAAGGTTATTTCTAACCAGCATATCAGCATGCTATATGATTGGTAAACAGCCTATTGATCACATTCAGATTTCCTGATTTGATAAGTTTCCTAAAGTAATGTGGTATTTATATTGCATTAGGCAAACTCTCTCATAAAAAAATAATTTAAAAAACAGTGTAAATACCATATGTATAAAAGAAATGAAAGACTCCACTTTACAGCCATTTTCGGGCCCATGTTAAGTTTTACAGGAGAAGTTCGTGCTTCATGCGCCTTTTGGATAATCATTCTCTGCATCTTCAATATAAGACAGAGTGTTTAAGGTTCTAAGAAAAAAATTGAAGCACCGATATCATATTGATTTTCATATCTTTTTTTGTTTTGGAGCAAATGGTCTTACAATTTGTTAACGATGTATTTTTCGTTTATTTTTAATGTTTTAATTAATTGAATCAACTATCACATTATTACAATTTGTTTTCAACAAATTGTAATAATTGTACTATATTCTCATATTTTATTTATTTAATTTATAATTAGAACCCTTAATTATTTCAAAATGTGTACAATTAAAGTGGTCTTATCAAATTAAAGTGATCTGAGTTCGAAAACACGAGAAAGTATTCGCAATAGCATTATTTTGTAACCATCCTCTGTCGTTAAATATCCACCAAGTGAAACGCAAAGAATAACAATTGTTTTAATTAATTTCATCATCATTCAAATCTTCATAACCTGAACCATCTTTGTCACGGTTCGTTCAATCTAAAATATTGAAATGTACTTTAATCTCGTCACATTTCATCACATATAATTATGTTCGAAATTTTCTGCCAAATTTCTTGGTCAGTTTGTTATAAAATTAAATAAATCTTTGTTATGAATATGTTTAACTTAACTCTAATTAATAAACAAATTATTTTCTTAGTTGTCCAGTTAGTGCTTTGATTAACCTATTGACTACAGGTCGGAACATATACGTCCTAGTGGACTATATTTAGGTGCGTTCGTAATCACATAAATACGTAGCACCTATAGTCTTCGTCTGGTCCGTCCGTCTGTCCGTCTCTCCGAATATAACCGCGCAAAAACTACCCAACAGAATGGTCTGAAATTTAACATATATAATCGTTGCAGAATTTCGTCGAGTCATTTCAAATTTTATGAAAATCGAATCAAACTTAAAAATATATTAATAAAAGTTTTCTTCATTCTATTAAATCCTATCATACGTAATTAATTCAATGATATCCCATGATAGGTAATGATTCCAGGTTGCCATGGTGATTACGTCCTATTTAAGATGGAATCATATTGTTTCCGTATTACTGAATTTAAAATCCGAATTTGTATACTAAAATTGTTTAATTTTAGTAATCATATAATCTACCGACAGTTTTTTGGATAGATGTTTCCGGAGAAATAGATATTAAATGGAAAAATAGTCTAAATATGAATTTCAAGTTCTCAAATTTTCAAAGCCATGCTTAAGTTTCCCATTGGAATTTTTAGTAAATGCCAACAAAAGATAAAATGTTGCGAACGCTAAATGTACTTATTTTATTACGGAAATTAATCATATCATAATAACAGACGATATAATTTATTTCACTGAAATGAAAACAATATTTTTTTTCACATTGTCTTGTATTGGATATTTGCGCATAGTATAATTTTAATGTAATAGAATTGTAATTAATTGTTTGTAAAAGTGTATTGAAACTTAATTTCATAAAATAAAATTAATATCTATAATATGAAAATCTGCACATAAAATAAATTTTGTATTCATGTATTTTTGCATAAGAGTGCAACAACTATTGCACCAAGATCTGAATATTTATAAAATAATTATAGTATGATCGCACCTCATTTGTCACGTTTGACGTACAATTTCCAACTTGTTTTATTGTATTTGTACTACTTAAAAAATATATCTGCCATACACTTATACTAGGATATTTTCAAGAGAAATACACACACACACACACACATATATACTATACACGATCATATTTTTAATTTTTTTCATCATTATTATCTTTAATTGTAACCTGTTGTTCACATGGTTTATAGTCCATTGCTTTTTATAATGTTTCTATAGTGAGTAACAAGGTTTTTTTTTTTCTTTATTTTTTATGTTATGGTCTGTATTTTCATATATGTTATATTTGTTCTTCTATATTTTTGTTTCATATATTGGATTTGACAAGTAATTGGGCTCTCCTGTGAAAAATATTTATTAACAAAACAATTTTTTCACAATGCAGAATTTACTCGTCTCATTTTATTTGTTTTTAAAGCATAGACCTCTGAAGACGTGTCTCATTTTACAAGTTTTTTCACTATCATTTGTATTTCCTTAAATATTTTTTTCTTATATATTCACTTTTTTTTTCATTTTGTACTCTTGGTTGGAATTTTTGTTAAGCAAATTGTCTTTCAAAATACGGTTTGATATTTCCACATAATTTGGAGTATTTGATTTATGATTATTTTACAAAATTAATATTTCTTTCTGGTGACGTTACACTATACAATACATACATTATTGGCATACTACAATTATTAATACCAGGATGACAATTTTAAGCTTTCATTTTGTATTAAATCTTGACGACTTCTTGGTGCTGATGTTGTTCAGTTTGTGCATCTAATTCATTACATCAAACTTCTTCAGTAATTATACAAACACTATAACATTTAGATTTTTTTTTTCGAATATTTTTTTTAATTCTATTATCGTTTTTCGATTTCTTCACCTTCATTACTTAGTTCGTGAATAACCCCAAAATACGCATCATTTTTAGGGAAAGCAGCAAAATATCAATCTATCGAAAATATCATTATATGGGAACAAAAAATATCGACTTCTGACATTGTTTTTATAATTTCGATACATATGGATATATCGGTAATTTACATCCAACATATCGATACTTCTCGAAAATCAACTTTAAGCATTTTTCAAGTCTATTTCTGAATAAATCTAAGTAAATTCATTTTATTTTCCAAAAAATAAAAATATATTAAAAAAGAAAACTTTTTATTGGTTTGATCGTTTAATATAGCTGAAGATTTTAGGTAAGGCGAAAATATTCTTCTCGCAATCAGAAAAGTATCACTTCATCATTTACATGATTTTATTACTACACATCATTAGCGAAATCAGAAACTAAAAAAAACCTCCCTTACTCCATCCCATTGTTTTAAGTGAAGTTTCTGCACGCTAAATTGTCAAAGACACTTAGGCGGTTTTGTGCGTGTGTGTAGGTTCTTTGTCTTTATTACTTATCCATCATACGTAGTATATGGTAAGTCTTGTAATCGTTTTGAAAATCGAAAAAAAAAATTGACGGATTTACAACGTTTAAAACACTGAGATTCTGAAAAACATATTTTTAGAAGAAAAAAATTGCCGTCCGCCTGTTTCTGTGTCTGTAAACGCTCTATCTTCCGAACAAATTGAGATAGAGACTTGAAATTTGGTGTGTACTTAGTATGTAATAATGGGAAGAAGCTTATTGAATTTCATTAACCTCGATTATCCGGAACTATATTTTTTGGACTCTCAAAATATTCGTTCTGATAAAAGTTATATAAATATTTTCGAAATTGTTTATTTTAAGGAGTGAATATAAAATACAATAAGAATGAAGTCGATCGGATAATTAGTTGCTGAGATATTTGTAATCTTATTTTCCACACTCTTCGATTTTTCATGACCTGTACTTCATTCAAATTTCAATTCAAAAAGATATATTTTATTTGGAAATGAGACGCTTAATACGACGCAGCAAACCATTAGTTAATAGGATTATCAATTTTGGAGTTATAAGGATGTTTCTTTTTCGCAATTCAGTAATAGAGCATTTAAAGTTTGTGACGTCATCAAGCCACGATTTTATTCGAATTGCAATGCATTTTATAAATAGTTTACACATGTTTTATTTTCATATTTTATACTATGCATATCCATGATGGGTAAGTATTACGGTGGGCCGCCAACGACTAGTTTGTTTGTGAATCGTATTTGACAGCCGGATTGTTGTGCTTTACACGAATGTATAAATGCGGTAATTTTGTTTGTATAATAATTTTTTTTTAAATTGCTATTGAACAAGTTGGTTTGTACAAATAATATGCCTCTTAAAAGTGATGTTTGAGTTATCAAAATTAGTTAAACTTGTGTTAAAGAGCATTTTAAACTGAAAAATAACAATTTTAAAAATCTGATAAATTATCACAAGAAACTATTGAGCCCACAACATCAAAAGGATCAGTCAATAAAAACGGTTTGACAACTAAATGCGACTCAACCTCTTCTGCAAATATGGATTCCGAGATATCTTTGAATTTACCAATTATCTGAAGTTTTAATTTCGTTATGGGATTACCCGGAAACAAACGCTAACTATTTATATTGTTTTAAGCGCAAACGTGTTAATCTTTCATAATCGGCCTGCATGCCATAGAGATAGATTAAAAAAAAATTCATGCTTGAAAACATAAAAAAAATCCAGCAAATTGTGATACAGATTTCAAACAAATTGCATTTGAAAGATAGTTTTCTTTTCCACCTATTCAACGGTGTAAAAATTTAAATCGTGTAATGTTTAGAATGTTAAAAAGATTACAGTAAAAGCGAAATTTATTGGTCAAGTGTTGCCACCGTCAATATGGCGTCAACGTTACTAACGGGCATGCTTTTGCTTTATGATATAAATTATTATTAGTAGTAGTAGTAAGTAGCAGTAGTACTAATCGAAAAAAGCAAACATATCACGGAAACTGTTAAAGCAATTAGCAGAGAAAAATGTGAAAACAACCTCTAAAATCAAAATTCCGCATTTCGTTCATTTTTATTAGCACCTGCAGATTCTGAATGTCGCCTGTAATATTTATCTACCTTTTTTCATTCGAATTAGTAACACATTCTTTTCTACACAGGAAACGTTCTTATCACTTTTTTCTTAGGCGAGCACACCCATGGTCCAGCCTTGAAATTAGGCGATACCCAGCTGACAGATCTCGGGGCACGGACGATGGAACAGGTTGTTCACCTTCAAGAACTTCGGAAAACATTCATTCTAAGCGTCAAAGACGTAAGATGCGTGGTTATTGTATAGATATTTATACGTATATATCATTTACGCGTCTTAAAATTGTGAATAGGCAAGGAAAGGTTATTAAAGACTGAAGAAGGCCATGGCATAACAATCGAGAACTGAACCTTCGATTACGATTCTATCATTCAATACTCTTATCATAATAAATAATACTCTTCGGGAAAAATTGCATAGTTTCGCCCTTTCCTTGGTAAAACAGTAGCTATAGCCCCGTAGAACAAAATGCGAATTAGCAAAGTACCTAGCAGGTTTTTTAATGACGGTATGCAAATTATTTTGTGAAGTCCTGTATAAGAACTACAGATCTTACATACACCATATAGCAAGCTGATTTTAGTTTAGTTAATTTTATTTCAGTTCGGCAGCTAAATTTAATTCAAATAGAAAACGCATAACGCAACTGAACACAAACTTTCTGCAAATACCACCCACAGACTATTATTGATGCATCTAAATTCTTTTGTTTAGCCCTGTAAAAGAATTATGAATGTTAGACGAACCGTTTTCAATAGGGGACATTCTGTAGTAAACCTCAATTTTATATACAAATATTGTGGTTTTCCAGGAATATATATAAATATTTGTTAGTCAGAGGCGGATTAACCACATATCGGGCCCCTAGGCTTAACACATTGCCCCCCCCCCTGCTGCTCTATATGTATATACATTGACATACAACATATATATATATATATATATATATAATTTATTTAAGTTAAAAAATATTTTTAGTAAATGAATTTATAGATTTTATATTATTTATTTGTATTTTTTAAATTTTAAATTAGAAATAGTTAAAATCTCAGTGGTAAAATTAATAACTGCTACTGTTAGCTACTTAACTGCAATTTTCACCTGTACTTTTCAATTCATTTACTCACTTTACCATGTGCTTTGCAAAATTTGGCTTCGGATTATGGTTAAATGATGTTGTAATGTATAGATTTTCTTTGTCTTCCTTTGTATTTATTTGTTTATACATGTATTTATTTTCTCCCCTCTATATAACGTGGTTGGTGTGATTTGTAGTGTTCCATTTTCAAAGGTATCCTTGTTTTTCAATTTAGTTCCAATGATTGTTTGGGCTTGGAATTGACATATTTTTTGGTATTAAGCTGGTGTCAATTACAGAAAACAATCATCCTTTGCTTATAATGTGGTTTCCCAGCCCTTGAAAAAGCAAATTGCATTATAAGCCTACATTTGTGTTTTTACTTATGTTTCACTTTTTGAATAAATAATACTTCATTTGTTAGGACTATGTTTTATTAAGTGTGATTTCACAGTGCTACATGGGGTACTAATTTCATTGCATATGGTCTGTTGCTTCTGTTTCAATGGTTAATTTTTGCAATAAGTTTATATATATATATATATATATATATATATATATATATATATATATATACATACTCACGCACACACACACACACATATACATATATGTGTGCGTGTCATATCATACATATTTTTTAGGACAAAAAAAGGTCACAAACTTAGCGCCGGGCCCTTAGTTTGTCGAGCCCCTAGGCTTCAGCCTACTCAGCCTATTTGGTAATCCACCTCTGTTGTTAGTACGTTAAATTTAGTTTAGCGAGAAATCGTGTAACACAACTAAAAAGAAATTTCTTGCTTATTCTGCCCACAGACTATAAGGCATCTTAATTCTTTTGTGTAACCCTGTAAAAGAATTATGAATGTTATAAAGTTGCAGTGCGAACAGACTGATTGACAGACGATTTGAAATTATAAACACTTTTCAACTAAGTTCGAAAATGTTAATAACCAGGCTCGGACTGAGCCGATGCGCCCTCAGTCAGAGAAAATTTCGCGCCCCTAAACCGCTCCAATATTTTTCCACACACATATCTTCTGATTAGTGTACTAAATTTCGAGAATTTGCTTAGGAATAATCATCAACTAATAGACAGATAGCAAAAGAGAGGGATTTTTATTATCATAAAGAAATTGAAGATACATCGAAGGAATTTTCAGAATCGGAAACCAAAGCGGACGTGTTTGCATACGATTGAGCATAGAAAACGGGCACCTAGGGAAAGTTTTAATAGACCTGGCGTGCCATGGCTACTAAAAGCTTACGCCCATGTACTACTCCCGCGCCATAAGAGAGATTTTTTTCATCAGTTCTTAAGATGATATTTTTTAGGTCTTAATCTTAGATCAAATATTTTGCATACCCTCCTTCGTAGTACCCAGGGGTCCTTGCGCCTTTTTAAAACTGTCCCTGAATGGACCTATAATTGAAACAATGCTTTTCGAAAAACAATTTTATAAAATAAAGAGATAAATATTAGAAGGCAAAAACGTTTTGTGTGGATTTCGTTGTTGACTAGAAAACATAACTTTTCGAGGAGTAAATACAACCTCGATGACACTTCTGGTTTGCAATTCTGCTAGTTGGGGTTGGGATCACGCGGCCAGCGTTTTTTGCATTCAAAATACCTACCAAAATTTGCTAGCAATTCGGTTAGCTTCATTTAATGAGAGCCTTTCCATAATTAAATAACTATTCGGAAATTCTAGTATGTATTTTAAATAAAATATTGTTTTATTTAATCACGGAAAAATCGATCATTAAATAAAGTGGTGATTGCTATTCAGAAACTTTTGTAGGTTTTTTTTTTTTTTAATATAAAACGCTGGCAGCAAAATCCTGTCGCTTGCAGAATTATAATCCCCGGAGGATTTCTTTCAATTATGGAAACTTAATTTCCTTTGATCTCTAACTATGATAAGAGGTTTGCAAATCATGGGAATAGTGTGCTGAGAAAACTAAATTTACTTAATTATTTTAACGATTTAAGGTTGCTAATCGCTATTTGTGATGTCATTTTTCAGTAGAAACTTTTTTATAGTGCGATATCAATTCAGCATTTTAAGGCCGCATAAAGTCATTTTTAAGCGCACAAAATGCCTCTTCTGCCTCCTGCCTTTCCTTATCCCAAACGCTGCAAGTTAATATTTTCACAAGCAAGTGTTAGTTACCCATTCAAATATCCTTATATTTGGACATTCAAATACTGCTATAATATGTGGTACTTTTCCAAAAGAAAAAATCAAGCATGAGTTTTAGTTTCAAAATTTCTATTTCTATACTGAAAATACATTTTTGTTCTCGATATAAATATTTTTTGAACGCATTTTTGCATACTGAATCTTTATTTTGTATGTGTGATTAGGCAGACACCGTCAGAGACCACATTTAAAGATGCTACTTTACTAAAGAAAAAAAAAAGCTGTAGTAAATAAACAGCATTTTCTGTCAGATTATATCAGAAATTGCATCTATACCATGTTTATAACTGAATTGATAGCTAATTCGTATTATATCAAATAAATATATTTTTTTTTAATAGAGGTTGGAGCTCTTAGCACTGATATTCTTGCATTTTAGTAGTCATAAAAGTAAAATTTACTTGCATAATGGTTTTAGAGATATTTGTTTAAATACAAATGCTAAATGAGGAAACACTTCTGAAACCAAGGAAACAAATTATAAGCAATTTTAATAGGTAATTCTAGAAGCATAATTAATTTTTGCCTAAAAAAATCATCAAATTAGTTGAAGTTTCTAATTAAAATAGGATCAATTAATTGCATATTTTAATATTATTATTAGCGCAGTTTTAAAAGCAAACATAACTGTTTGTCAAATGGGAACTCATATCTTTAGACCGACGATCAGCTAACCGTTGGTTCATCTATTGGAAGCAGCCAAACTCAATCGTTGGCCAACGGAGCTAGAAAGCAATAGACTAACGATATCCAACAATTCTGTATTGCTTGAGTGAAAAAAGAATTGTATAAAAGGCAAGAGTTAGTCAAGTCATATCTCACAGCACGATGACGGTTAAAAAAATCATAAATATCGTCAAACTTGTAATAATGTCTGAAATTGTTAAAAAAGTAAAGCAACATTTTTTTTTTTTCGTTAATGGACACAACTATGGATATATCAAGTGTGTTGATTTACAGTCCTGGAAAAAAAAAAAAAAAGTCATTACTGGCCTAAAACTAATTCTAAAAATTCTATAGGTACTAATCGATTGAAAATGTCTACTAATTAAAGCTATGGAGTAAGTATATTACAGGAGGAGTCGTCTACACATTAAAAATTATACCAACTTTTAATTTTCAAATAACAACACCTATTTTTAAGACCCTATTTGAGTTCGTTGGATCGAGACAGCCCGTGAAAAGGTATAGTTTAAATACTTTATGTTAAATTTCCATAAAGCTAGAAGTGTTTAAAGTTTGAGAATGCTAATGTTAAATCCATTTGACAAACGTATAAAAATCATCCGATTGAATTTTTATTATTAATTTTTTTAATGAAATACACTTAATAGACCCAAACATATTCCAGGTTTTTTTTTTTGTTTTTTGTTAATCCAAAGACATATTTTTAATTATGAAAATTATTAATAAATTCATATTAAAAAATTAGGAATTATCACGTACATTAATTTTTGTATTAAAAAAACTGTGTGTAAGTGTACAGCTCATTTGAATAATTAGTTTTCGAGATGCAGATAACCTTCCTACAGTCTAAGGGGATCGCTTTATGTTTTCAAAGAATCTACAGAAAATAACACATAGACATTTACCAGAAACATTTTGTAGTATTTACTTTTATATAAAGACAGTTTATTATAAATTTAAAGTTTCTGTATAATTTTACTGCTAACTAAATGAGTGTTCAGTACTTTTTGTTGTAAGATTTAAATTTTATTTTCCGAAATGTTTAGATAAATCCCTAACACATTTTCTTTTATAACTCTATGAAGAATTAAGATAAGTACATTCCCAATCTGTCTTGATCCAGGGAACTCAAACATAGGTGTTATAATTTGAAAAATAAACGTTCGAGCATTTTTTAATATGTAGACAATCCCCGAAACAAAATTTTCGAATATAATTTAATAGTAGAAATTATTCCCAATAAATTGGTACCATTAGTACCTATGTATCTTGTTATACATTATTTGCAGGGTAATTAGTAAGGAGTGATCACTTTTAAACCATGACTGTTTTAAGGTACCTATATTGACAAAAGAATAAAGTAGGATACAAGGTAATCTGTATTCAACTTTCTAGAGTTTTTGAATATTACATGACATACTTTAAAAAACTGTGTAGCATTGTGTAGATTTAATGAAACTTCAAAAATGCCAGGGGAATATAGCGAAGTAGTCTATCTAAACTCAGGAATATAATATTAAGCCCTTTTCTTACTTGGTGCTATACGAATATGTGTTAAACTTTGTCAAATCAGACACAACAGAAGTAAACAAAATTTATTCAAGTTCATTAAAATTTTTACGCCCTCTGAAAATCCAAGGTCTGCGCCCTTTTCCCCTGGCCCAGTCCGACGCTGTTAATAACTCCCTTTCAAAGGAAAAAAATATTGCTCAAAATAACTAGCACATATAAATGATTCATACAGAGTAATTAAGAATAAATGTCGAAACAAGCAAATGTTATTCAGAAAAGCACGACACGAAATTTCATGCGCAGGTATATGTAAATAAGATTAACACAAAACTTAAAACTACTTCAACACATCCGGTTTATGGAAAGACTACTTAAATTTCATCAAAGCTTTTAGCTTTGTTTAAAATGTTTCAATAGTTAATCGGATTTCAAGGAGTAAAGTATGGTAAAACATATTTAATATTTCTGATGTATCACGACTACGCCTCTTTAATGTATAAGTAGTTATGATTCTGCGCAAATAGGCTAAATTGGTGTAACCAGAAGATATTTTCAAGCATAAAAGATATAATTGATAAGCTTTTTTTCCACATATTGTCTGAAGATGGATTTATCATGTAAACTCAAAGTTCAACTGGAAAAAGGAAAAAAAAAAATATTTTTTTTCTTTTAAACGTGCAACATATTATTCCCTCACTTGCAATCAGTAAAATTTAAGGTATATATACTATATATTCTTATTGAAAAATATGTATTTTCTTTTTCAACTTTTATTACTTTAAAGCTATGTTTACAAGCTATAACACCAAAGCACTGAAGTATTTTTCTTGTGTTTAGCACAACTTTAATGTAGCAAAAATGAAATGTAACTCAGATTTTTCAACATCTTTTTATTCGGTTTTTTTTTTTTTTTTTTTTTTTTTTTTTTTTTTTTGAGAGAGAGAGAAAAATTATGTAGTTAAATGGATAAAAAGCAACTCTTTACCTCGTAACACTATATATATATATATATCATCCGTTTTCAATCCACTGTTGGATATAGGTCTCCCCCAGATTTTTCCATTGTTTCCTGTCTAGTGCTTTAGTCATCCAATTAACACCGGCCACTTTTCTGATTTCGTCACTCCATCTTACTTGAGATCGTCTTCTTGGTCGTTTTACATCTCTTTGATACCACTGCAGGGTGTTTGTGCTCCAGTCTTGTCTTCTTGCAATGTGCCCAGCCCATTTCCATTTTAGCCGTTTAATTCTCTCAATGATGTGAAAAACTTTCATCTGACTTCTTATACAATTTATTCTCTTTCTGTCTCTTCTTATTATGCCTAGCATACATCTTTCCATACTTCGCTGTGTTGTTTGTAATCTTTGTACCATCCGTTTTGTTAGCGTTCATGTTTCTGCTTCATAAGTTTACTGCAGGCAAAACACATTGATTAAACACCTTTATTTTCAAACAAAGAAGCATGTTCAGAATAATATTGTTCTTCCCAAAAGCTCTCCATCCATTTCTTATTCTTCTATTGATTTCATTCACGATACTGTTATCCGATGATATTTCCTGTCCAAGGTACACATAATTTTGCACTTCTTTAATCTCAGTGTTACTGTGGACGATTTTCTTTTTTGATGCAAATAAATTGAATATCACCTTAGTCTTTTCCAAATTTATTTTTAATCCCACATTAATGCTAGCTTATGCCAAATCTTTTAGCATATTTTCCGATTCTTCAGGGCTATTACTGAAAATTAAAATGTCATCAGCAAACTGGAGATGGCTTAAATATTTCCTCATTTATTCTAATCCCTTTGTTTTCCCAATCCAACTTCTTTTTTCTTTTTTTTTTTTGAGGTAGGGAGGGGATAACTTTTTTTAGCTACAAACGTTAGATATGCGTTCAAAAGTTTGTATTTAAAAAAAAACTAATAAAGTATTTTAATTTCTTGCGAATAGTTAATTGTAGAATATGAGTTGTATATTCCATTAAACACATCAATAAATTATTTGAAGACAAAATATATATAAAATTCGTTATCTCTGCACGAGCCATTTCCTCCTTATTTTAATTTAACACTATCTCAATATTAAATTAATGTAACACAGATATTTTTTGTAATGAAACTATTTTTTTTCATAATAAGCAACTAAGACAATGTCTTTGCTTTATAAAAATGGTATTTATTTTATGTGTAGAATTATGCCATTAACAGTCTCATTAGTGTATCTCACGCTGGTCAGCTTTCAATTTTTCGCTAACCGAATAGCTAGGTGAAAAGGAGGTCAGAAGGGAGTAAAGACAAAGTCTGATACAGCTCGGTTTCAGATTTTTATTTTTTTATTATTATTATTTCCTTCTTGACTAAAACTTTTATAGACTTGTTCTAAAGCCGAGTAATAGTTAGCTGTATGAAAAAAGTACGCATAATCTGTTAATAAATCATAAAATATTTGTTTTATCATCGGTATTTCATCAGCTTCAAAATGAATTGAATCGCATGCAACATGCATATGCTAACATTTTAACTAGTCTGCTAAGCACTTATTAAATGCTGAATTCCGGCTTTGATTTATTTTTAGTGACTTCATTCGATTCAAAAATCCTTCCGAAAAAGGATAAGAAGAAATGATTTCGAAAACACGGTGTTTTATGGATAACACGGAGATCTGTTATATTTTTGGTCGAAAATTTGCGCACAAAGAGTCGATGTGTGCGCAACACATGGACTCTTGTGCGCTATTAGAATCAACTTGGGGTTTCAGTACCGTTTCTAAGCTCCATTCCGAAGATTATTTACTTGATTGCATGTCATACTCATAAAAACCCATGTCTCATCAACAGTCTCGTATAGATTGAGTGACAAGAGGTTCGCGAAATTATAATTTTGGAAAAAAGCTTTTGATACAGTTTTTGCAGAATACGTTTGAATGAAGTTAACGTAAGCAATTACTGTAAGTAAAATGATTGACAGAACAGACTTCTACGCAGATTACCAAGCTTTGACTGCGCGGTAATTAGATGCAACGCTATCAGCTATCAGTTTGTACCCGCCCAAAATTCTTTGAATACATTCTCGTAGGGCTTTAAAATGCCAATTTCTAAGGGTTTTTTTTTTTTTTTTTTTTTCAAGATTTTAGTAATCCTTTATTGCTCATAAACGAATAACAATGTTTGTGATACATGAGCCGTTTCATACAAAAGTCACCATGTAACGTAGCCCAATGGTCTTCTCAAGCTCGAAAACGATAGGATAAAAAATTTAGTCAAAATCGTTAGCCATTTTTTTTACATAAAATTAGTTTGACACTGACCCATAGTGACCCAAAATGACCCATTAATCGAATTTTCTTGATCGTGTGACTTAGTCCAATGATCTTCTCGTGCCCAAAACGGTAGGATACAAAATTTACTAAAAATCGTTAAAGCCATTTTTTAGATAAAATTAGCTGGATCATGACCCATAGTGACCCAAAATGACCCACTAATCGAATTTTCTCGAACATCTGACCTAGCCCAATCGTCTTCTCGTGCCCGAAGACGGTAAGGTATAAAATTTAGTGAAAACCGCTTGAGCCGTTTTTAAGGTAAAATTTGCATATACACACAGACACACAAGATTTGCTCTTATTATAATATATGATAACAATTCTAATCCCTTTCAAACTGATTTTTAAAGGATTGTAAAACACTTTCAGAGACTTAGACTAGATTCTTGTTTCTCAAATAGCAAATTTTTTATTTTCTTTTTTTCAATTTGTGAATAAATAAAATTTTCACTTTGAGCTCGAGTCCGAAGACTGATATAAAAACCGGCCTGAGCCGGTATTGGGCCCGAAAACTCGGGTTCCATCTCATCTCTAATATAGACATATGAATCTATACATAGGAATACTGATATAAGTAATAGTTCTACGAAATTTGCCTGTTAGTAACACTCAAAGATATATTCCCCAAAGGAACTGTAGCGTCGAGGAAATTCTTGTTTTTGAGCATTTAATAAAAAGTGATTTACACCAACCGCTCTTGCATGAAACGGATCATGTGTGGATTATTTTGCAAGTGTGAATGAGTGTGCTTTTGCTTTATGCTGCTTTGAACCCTTTCAGGGTTAAAGCACTTCTATTGTTAAAGCATTGAAATGAATGAATGACACCGGAATTTACGAACAAATTTATTTGGAAATAAGAAAAAGCTATATTTCACATACATAATAAACGGAAAATTTTATACCAAAATTCTGGTGGTATTGTGGTGTTTAGAAATAAAAATTAAGTGGTTTCATAAACGTACCACCACCCTTGAAAATGTTAACAGATTTTCTAATATTATTGTACAGGTTAATTTGAATGACCATTAGGGATTATCCAATGGAGAATTTTATGAAAAATTCCTCTCGTATTGGATTCTAATCTTGTTTAAACATTAAATAAGGTAATTTTAGTCATTTTTACTTCTTTCTATCTTTACAAGAAGAAAGTATTGGATTCATGAAAATTTTCGACTTCCGGTTTTCGACGGATTTATACGTTTTGGAAGGTCCTGAACACGATTTGACTGTTTTTAGAAAATATCTGTCTGTGAGTCTGTGACTCTCTCAGTGAATCTGTCTGTCTGTCTGTATGTATGTGACAATTTTGTGGGCGCTCTATCTTAAGAACTAGTGCACGGAATTTAATAAAACTTTATATTCAGTTAGTCCCTGATATAAATTGGTGCTGATTAGTTTTTGGTGAAAATCACCTAATAGGTGGCGCTGCTATGCTGCATTTTTTAAAATGAGACCATGCTACGCAACTAAAACGAGATTCAATTTCGCTTAACCACTAATCTTTCTCAATCGTACAATAAATAACAGTTGTGCTGAATTCATCTGTATATTTATTTGAAATGTTAACACATTATGGAATGTGATACCGCTGTAGGAAATGCCACAAAATCATTGCCACAAGTCTCAATAATTGTGTGACTAGTATATAGTTACTAGCACAATGTACCTGAAACATACTTGCAGGAAGATTGTGTGCATACGTAATGGCACAAAGATGTTTGCTCAGTTTAAGCAAAATCTATTCTACTACAGTGTGCATGTGAACATGTCCTGGTGAAACATTTAAATGTCAAAATAGTAAATAAAATTTTTCGAGAGGATTTTAGGACTTTTTGCTCAGTGAACATCATTGGTTCGACTCCGGCTCGACGGACCACTATGTCTATCGATAGGCTGTATTACACTTTGAATGTCTTTTAACAGCTATTTCTTAACACTTGAGACATCACGATACACACAAAAATAAATTTCTCGATTACTTATACTGATAATTACTTGATTGACACCGCGTGAATTGTGTGGAGTATAAAAAATGATGTGTTGATGCTTATCAGATCTAACAGCTTTATGCATTTTTTACATATTGCTCGCTACACTGTAAAAAATGACCAATGTTTCTTATTTTATGAAAATATACTATAACCACGAACGAAAATATAATATAATCTTCTGATCTGGGATTTTAAATATAATCTTCTGAGTTATCCGAAATTCCGAATAGCGTCTTCCATTGTCTTTTGAATCCCCAAAAACCAATACATTTCCAAAATTTAAAGAATTATTTATAAAAACAAAGTATTTTTCGCTGCCCGTATTTTTCAGAAACGTTTCCGAAGGGTTTTTATAGTGTATTAATTAGTGTCCTCAGCCTGGAAGACCTGTTTTTCGAATGTCATCTATTCTCAAGTAAACGTTTTCAGCCGCATAAGTTAATTTATACATGAAAGAGTAAAGAAATAATCTTAATTTTAATGTTATTGTTAACGCTGTTAATTTTGCATGTTTTTCTGTTAAATATATTTTTTGAGCATGAAAATGTTTACTTGAGAATTGATAGCATTCGAAAAACAGGTATTCCAGGCCGAGGACACTAATTAATACACTATAAAAACCCTTCGGAAACGTTTCTGAAAAATACGGGCAGCGAAAAATACTTTGTTTTGATAAATAATTCTTTAAATATTGGAAATGCATTGATTTCTGAGGATTCAAAAGACAATGGAACACGCTATTCGGAATTTCGGAGAACTCTGAAGATTATATTATATTTTCGTTCGTGGTTATAGTATATTTTCATAAAATAAGAAACATTGGTCATTTTTTACTGTGTAGGTGTGCTAAACGTATTTTCGGTATAGAACCATCACACTGAAGTAATCGTTTTAAATCTAAAACTATTCAGTTATTAATTATCCTCGAAGAAATAAATATCTAGGGTGGTCATAAAGTCTTTCCCCGATTACAAAAAAATATTACGAAATAACCATTGAATGTAATGCTGTAAAATTTTTATTATGGAAAAGTCATGTTCTTAAGTTTTTATTCGTCTGAATGGATGATCCTTTAGACATACGGCTTGGTCAATCCAATTCCCTTTTGAAAAGCAAACTGAATATATTTTACACAAAAATCCTTCACCTGACATACTGTAATAAATTCGATTATTAAGTTTTTCATATTTTTGAATATTCAGGGGATATCCGCTCAATGTTAGGATCACGGATACTGTGTCTAGTGTGACAGCCCAAATGTTGGCCAATACATGGCGAGAAATGAATACCGCCTTGACATTCTTCGAGGTACCAAGGCTGCTCGCATCGAAATTTACTGACTAAGTACTTTTATTAAAAAAATCATAAATGTTTTTACAATATATTGAAACAAGTATATGCCTAATTATATTAAGTTTTTCTGCAATAAATTATTGCAATAGGGGAAAGACTTTATGACCAGCCTGTACGTTATTTTGGACCCTTTTCATCTAGGAAAAGTCAAATAAACTAAAATAATCATCTGGAATAAAAATAATAATGTATTTAAGGTTGCCTTTGGTAAACACTAAAGCGAGGGATCGGGAGCAAAACGTGCAAAAGAATAGCTGGAGTTTATTTCAAGAGTCTGAACTGTCTAGAATAATGCGTGGTAAATTTCACCGATATCACCAATGGGAGATTCAAAAACAAAATATTTTGAAAAAAATACTTTTTTTCTCATTTTCTTTATTTTAAATACATTCTGGAAAGTTTTTAAGTGCTTTCCCGACCCTTCGTAATTCAGTAAGCGGTCAAAAGGTGGTGTGTCGAGTTTGTTGACCTTCGAATGTGTTCGACGTAAGGAAATGATCAAGATCAAATGTAATAACCTGCATCAGAGTTACGGAGATATCGGCTAAAAGTGAGGTCAGAGAAAGACAAGCGGGTAGGAAGAGGAAAGGTTCCGTTTGCGAAGCAGACCTTCAAAATCGAACCGCACCTATCATTTTTAATCGCATTTCGATTTCCAAAAAAAGCTGTTCTCGTTAGCGTTATATTAAGGTTGTTTTCAGATCCAAACATACTCATTTTTAACTCAAACTTGAAATAATTCCCATTTATATAACTCGGTTATAAAGAAAGAAAAAGGAGAAATAATGAAAAAAAAAAAAAAAAAGAATTCCTACAAATAATAAAGCATCTTTCAAAAGTCAGGATCTAAGTTGATGTTTTAAATAGATTTTTTGGCATACTAAAATCAAAGTTAAAAAAAGTATTTATAAAGTTAAAAATAAGTGTTAAAATTTTGGGAGTCCGTATGGGAAATTCTGTAAAGTTTATGCATCTGGATATTAAAATAATTTTATGTTTCGGGGAAAAATAAACAGGTTGCCAAGTGAGGAAATGAAAGATTTGAGAACAGCTTAACTTTGCAAGGTTATTTTGTTTTATCAGCCATCTCAAACGGTGGTGATTTCATACTCTTTTCTAAGGGAACTTCTATACTCCCGGAATGGGAAGATTGTAGAATTCCTGTATAAGTGAAATTTTCCCTTCTAATTCATTAGCACAGTAGAAAATATCGAAAAAGTTTTAAAATTCGTCGCAGTTTTTACCGTGAATTTAATTCCAAGGGAAAATTTCGAAGAAGCTCTTTATTTTGTCTGTAACCGAAGGAAGGGGAATCCATATCTTATCATTTCACCTTTTGATTACCAATAAACATTAGACGTTTCTGACAAAAATAGCGAATTGAGAATTATCTCCACCTGGCCAACCTGATGCAGTTGAAATGGGAGACTCTGTTCGTTTTGGTGAATTTTTATCGACAACTAATTACGACTGCAACGCATCGAGCAAACCTGAAAGTCGAAATCATAACATATATATACGTAAAAATCTTTTGAACAAATTTTACAAACTTTTTGATATATTATACTTGTAAATTTTGAAGTAATTTTAGCCCATCTACATTTCTTGGTATAAAATGTGCGAGTTCGTCTACCTGAACATATGATCTTATAAAGCAGAAATTCACATAATATATAATAAAAAGAAATATCTATGAACTTTTTAAGAACTTAATTGCTATTTTTAAAATATAATTTATAAGAAAATGCGTTTTTATTGACTGTTATGGTGCATTTTGTTAGTGTTTATGAATAAATTTTAAAAAGATATATTCCTTTCATGCTTTTTTTTATCATCATACTTTTAATTGAGCCGCGAAAATATAACTATGTACTTATAAGGATGTCGCCAAAAGTATAACTATGCACTCAAGTGTGTCACCAAAATTATAACTATTCATTCGAGAATTCCATGAGAGGTAAAAATAAGGTTGGGAAACTCTGCGATACATTGCACTGATAATGCAATAAATATATTAAAATTGAAATTTTAGCGAACTGAAAAAAATAAACCCACGTGTGCGATATGATGAACTTTTATAAAAGAAGAGACTATATTGTACCTCAACAACATATTACAATATCGTAACAATTTAAACACTTTTACGATAAGTATAAATAGCATTTTAGCAGAGCCTTATGAATATTATGTTGACATTTCTTAACGTTTCTTTCGTGCGACGGTTCTACTTCTCTGGCTTAAAATTTACGCGATTTTTACGATTTTTTGTTGGTTACAGAGAAAAGAGATATCACCTTCGGAATTTTTTTGCATTATATGTATTGACATTTCATTTATATCTTTAATTCTTTTTTTTTTTTTTTTTTTGCATTTGCATACTGCATTTAAACAATGCAAAAAAAAAAAAAGTGTGCGCCGTTTTTCACTGGTCACAAACATCTGAAACAAATTTGGTCGCCAAATTATGAAAGAGTATTGAAATCTCTGGAGCTTATGCCAATATTTAATTTAAAAGTTGATTTTCGATAAAATGACGAATTTCAACAAAAATAATCATTTTTTTAACTTTTTGTGAGTTCTAAACAATAATAAATCAATGAAAATTGCACTTTTCGGTGGTCTCCAGCAAAAAGGATTCCCTTCCTTTAAAAGAAACATGAAGGAAATCGGTCGAAAAGTTCTCGAGAAAAATGGTTGCCCAGTTTGAAAAATATCGTTTCGAGAAGAATGGTTTCCTGAGTGTTTCTGCATAGTCTCGAGATGGGTTTTTTCGACATAGTATCGAGACGTAATAAGCTTCAAGCGTAGAGTTGCGCGTAGAAAACGCAGCCGTCTTTTGGCTGCTGCAGCGTTATGTTCAGCGAGCAAAAAGGATTGTAAGAAAGATATTGGAATATCACGAAATTGCAACAATCTATACACTTGAGGGATGTAAAGAATGCAATAATAATAATAATAATAATAATAATTAATAATAATAATCGAAAATTTTGACCCAAAGAAGTAGACCCTTCCCTTAAAAGAAAAAAGTATATATATTAATAAATTAAACTACTAAGTCAGTGTCTTCTGACTTATTGTCTGTTCAAATATCGAATAAAAAGTATACTGTATTTTTTAAAAGATACTGGAAGTTGGTTCCATATTTTTTTTTTAATCATTTCTTGTGAAATGCTGCAATGACTGCTGCAAATCGCCACAAAAAATATTCGCTACTTGAGTCCACACTAAAACGAGATTCCACGTGCATTTCCATATTTAAAACATAAAAAGGAGAGGAAGGGGAATTCAAAATGAAACAGATACTATTAACGGCTTCCATAATTTAAAATTAACTGCTCTACATCAAACCACAATTCATCAAATTCATCTTTTACCCTAAGGTACGTCAAGGCTTGATATTTTTGTTAAGAGAGAACATTCTTGATGCATATAATTAAGCTCATATGTGTTTACATCCATTTGTTCCTTGAGTCTAGAAGTGATATCTCTCTACGCTTGGCAAGACAAGATATTAAAATACACCAAGAAATCAATTTACATTTAAATTAAAAATGCCTTTTGAAAAGGGCAGTCTTGAAGGATCAGTTTCGGAAACCAGTTTTATGATTGTACATTTCAATCTCAATCTTGTCGAGACGTTAAATTACTTGGTAGCATTTTGTAAATACAAAATACAATTTGATTATTACTTTCGACTCATGGTGATGAATTACACGGGTAATACAATAGATATTCATTCATTGCTTGTTGAGATTCGAAGAACTTTAAATACTAATATGTGATTAATAATTATTATTTCGGTGAAGTAAAACCTTTTATGGAAGTATCCGAAACATTCAGATTATTAAGGTACTTTTACTATACGATACGACGTTTTTGGTCACATGATCGATTTCCTAGTTTAAATGTAATAAAACTCAGTCTTTCTACATCTGTTTGCATTCAGCTCATGTACAGGGTATTTCAAAACGAAAGAGCTGATTTCATTTCATACAAAGTGTATAGATAGAAACACATTCTGCATATCACTGAATGCAGGAAAGCCCAAAGCTTGGCCTACGGTCTGTTACATTGCATAGAAGAGGTAACGAACGAGATAATTTTCATCGTCCTGTGGCATCCAAGTTCTTCAGACCTAACCACGTGCGGCTTTTATCTATGGGAATAGCTCGAAGAAAGAGTGTATGTTTCACTTATGCTTGCTAATCTTCAAGATCCTTGTGATTAATAATTATTATTTCGGTGAAGTAAAACCTTTTATGGAAGTATCCGAAACATTCAGATTATTAAGGTACTTTTACTATACGATACGACGTTTTTGGTCACATGATCGATTTTCTAGTTTAAATGTAATAAAACTCAGTCTTTCTACATCTGTTTGCATTCAGCTCATGTACAGGGTATTTCAAAACGAAAGAGCTGATTTCATTTCATACAAAGTGTATACGATAGAAACACATTCTGTATATCACTGAATACAGGAAAGCCCAAAGCTTGGCCTACGGTCTATTACATTGCATAGAAGAGGTAACGAACGAGATCATTTTCATCGTCCTGTGGCATCCAAGTTCTTCAGACCTAACCACGTGCGGCTTTTATCTATTGGAATAGATCAAAGAAAGAGTGTATGTTTCACTTATGCTTGCTAATCTTCAAGATTTGCGAAATTGAATTGTGAAAGCAGTAACTAGAGATGCAGTTAACTCATGTATGGTAAGAAATGAGCTACCTTTTTTATGGTTGCAGTGCTGCACAAGGTGTTCTTGTTGGGTTAATACAACCTAATGCAGGATTCCCAGCAAAACATGTCTGTGGCAATTTTCTGGACTTTTCATGATTTTCCCTGGCCAAATCCAAAGTAATTCCATAACCAAACGGGCATACACAAAATCTGCTTTAAATAACACAAAATAACAAGCAGCATAAACAAACAAACAAAAAAAAATCAGAAATTTGTATCGTAATAACAGGGTTTATACTTTTTTCCCAGGAGAAAATTCAAGCCCTTTAAAAAAAATTGCAAAATGAAATTCTATAAAATATTATAATGCAAAAAAAACTTCATCTCTGCCAGTTTTCAAATGAATGCCATACACAACAAAGTCTAGAATGTGAAATGTCATGAAAAAGTCTAAAAAATGTAGAAAACTTTTATCTATATTATGATTTTTCTGCATTGCATTTGAAGGAATTTCTCGATCTTAAAACCGACAAGAGTCTAGAGATTTTTCAGAAGCGCCATGTAGCGAGAAATATAATAATACTTTTCTGAAAAAGAAATTATTTCAAATTCAAATACCCTCCCCCCCCCCCGAAGACCTTTCCATGACATTTTAGGAAATATTTGTAAATTCCCTCTTATATATATTTTAAATTTTCCATGACTTTCCCTAACTACTTTAAAATTCCCTGACATTCCATGTCGCTGGGAACCCTGTAATGGACCATAAACCAAACTTTGAACTTACTTATATCTAACGATGTACCAAATGTGTTTTAATCTTATACAGTTTGTATGAAATAAATTCTTGAAATCTGCTCTTTCTTTTTTGAAACATCCTGTATCAGGATGCGAAATTTCTGGTCACCAGATCGCCACTGTCAATCATAAATTTGAGGCTGGCAACTAGAAAGCAGCTTGCACATAACGTTTACGGATCTCGAAGCGACATTTTACTTTCTCTCTGACAAAAACTGATATCCATATTTTCACTCCATATTCCGCCTTTTTCTACTTTTCCGCAAAAAACAATATTTACCATTCCTTAATCCCGCAATTTAAGATTCATTACCTACATAAACTTATGAAATTCTATCTCTAAATATTCTAGAACAAAACTTTTCTTATTTTAGAATGAAATGCTATTTTAAATTCAATGTTATGTTTCTATGAATTTTATTGTAGAGTATGCCAGTACCTTTTTTTTTCAGTATAGTGCTGTCACGTGTCATCATGTTGGTCATGCAATGGCCACAAATAGCGTGCTACAAGAAATGACCCCCCGTAGTCAGTACTTTTTCTACTAGTTTGTAATGTAAAACATTACATTTTAAAACACTACATTTTGAGAAATGTAATGTAGCAAATAGTGCAATACAAAATATCAGTAGTTTGTAACGAGCACTGACGCTACTTTTAACATTACTTTAGGAACTTTCAAAAATGTGTCATTGTAACACGTGAATTGTAACGTGCTTCTTTTGTGCAAAATGTGTTCTGGTCAACAAGTTACGAATGTCAGTGACAAATCTCACGTCAGTCTAGGTCAAAAACTATTCCTCCCTCTGGTATTACCGACCAAAACCGTTTCGATATATTAGAGACAAGCCTTTCTACTGTTATAAAAACTTCCCTGTGACGTCAGTATAAATTACTCAAGGTTACTATATTACTCACATCCTCCTGAAGCAGGGCCACATCGTACCCCCGAACGTCAGTAGACATCACCGATACCGGTTGTTTTTAAATCTTTTCCGTTGTTTGTGACGCTATTGTGTACAAATAGATCACAAATGTATGTTTGTTTTGTTTTACTTAGTTTAAGTTATATATCTAATTAAATTTTCAGAAGAGCTTAAATTACGCTGGGAATTGACTTGGTATAGTAAAGCACTTTGTGCGCTATACCAAGGTATCCGGGTTCGGTCTCCGGTCTGGACATTTTTTCACTCTGTTGATTGTACTTTGTGTGTAGTAAGGTGATAATTCATAGCCTTTGTTGTTTAAGCTATTTGATTATTTTTATTTAAATAAAAATAATTACATACAACTCGATAAATCATGCCGTCTTGGAATGGTTATAATAATGTCGCTAAATGTTCCCAATCCAGTTCTATATGGCCAATGCCAGCTAGTTTTCCTGTTGCTATCACTTCCTGCTTTTATACATTTAAGAGTAGAGCTAATTATGTAGTAAGTAATTAAAAATGAATTTTATTTGAGTATTTCTTACCTATTGAAAGAACAAAAGCTAGATAAAGATAAATTGTAAAAATATTTTACGTTATTGAAATCAGATTATATTCATAGTTTTTTTTAACAATATGTTAAATGTATATGTAATTGTACAGAAATAATGATGTTATATCAGTTCTGTTACAACATCCATTTTTCTCAACTAATATGCAACGATAAACGCGGTATCATTGGATAGGATTTCTTGCCCACATCTGACATTGCATAACTGAATTTAACTAATGTTATTTGCAGATATTTTTATCCCTAAATTTTCTTTACAAGTTTAAACCTGCATTTAAAAATATTAGATTTTTCTAGAAAATATTAGACTGCAGTGCGAAGCTCTCGCACGAGTCCACTAATGTACATTTCATTTCCGATGTCAAATTTCAACTTTTCCATGCACATACATACAAAACACACAACCATGAATAAGGTATCGTACAAAAAGTTTTTTAACAATTTTATGACATAGTATACACTCAAATTACCGTTAAAACACTTTGCTTGATTAAAAAACTGTTGTTTATGAAAAGTATCAGCAAAAAAATTCAAAGCTTAAACTCCGAAAGCCTCGTACAAGTCCAACTGTTCATCATATATACAGGGTCATTCATAATTCCCTCCGGGGTTTCGAAACGTTATAGTAAAAAAACGAAGACGAATATGAAAAAAAGAAACATATGAAATTATTCCGAAACTATTCAAGTTTTACTTACATACATTACAGGTGTTCTATGTGTGAACCCTTGGTCACACGGCATACATCCATGCGATAGTCCAGTTCCTGCCATACTCCGTTTCTTTAAATCTGAATCAGTGGTGTCAGTTCAACGGGCCTTTCGTAATAAATATCGAAAACAGGGACCAACTGACAAAACAATTCATGTGTGGTACCGGAAATTAAAAGAAACGGAGTATGGCAGGAACTGGACTATCGCATGGATGTATGTCGTGTGACCAAGGGTTCACACATAGAACACCTGTAATGTATGTAAGTAAAACTTGAATAGTTTCGGAATAATTTCATATGTTTCTTTTTTTCATATTCGTCTTCGTTTTTTTACTATAACGTTTCGAAACCCCGGAGGGAATTATGAATGACCATTTCTATTGTCAACATCCTTTTTCTATGAATTTACGAAACGCACAACAACAAATGAGGCATTCAAAAGGCTGCTTCTGGCTTCTGACATTAGCACACTCACATTTCGTTAAAACATGTTTCTTTATTAAAAATTGCTGTTAATTAAAAATTAAAAATTGGCATTGTTTTCAAAAACGAAATGAAAGGTTTTCCTCAAATTAGTGCTGCCACAAAAATAAAATACCGCATTATATGATAAAATACCGCTCAACAATGATTATACAAAAAAGATAAAGTATGATTTCTCCCGCACGGGTTTATTTTATATTTATGTTTAAAAAGCAAAATTGAAATTTTTAGAAGAAAAGACACCATCGATCGATCCTAGCAGTGGTGTTTCACGTGTAGAACAAAAGGTATGCTTTGTTATATTAGATTAAATTGTATTTAAAATGCATTCAATTTATTTATTTTTTTCCGAACGTGCCTTTTGCTATTTCCGATCAGCTTTCACTGTAGCTTTGATGGAATAAATAAGAGGATATTGTGACTTGAGGCTTGACTAATATTGTTTGCAGATATTTTTATCATTAATTTTTCTTCCGAAGTTTAAACTTGCACTTAAAACATATTGGATATTGCTATAAATTATTAGACTGCAGTGTGAATGCATTTATTCGTTCAGGAAAAATTTCTAAAGGGTGTGCCTTTATATATTTTCAGAGTAAACAACTTTTATCTTTACAATGTAAGTAGCCATCAAAATGTTAGTCAGATACTTGAATATGGTGCCACAATAAATGTTTTTTATTTAAAATACGCGTAATTAAAAACCTTCAAACACAGTCTTTTTCTTTCCACTCCACCCACGTTCTATTTTGGTTACGAATAATTTCCGAAAAGTAACGCACGTGTGTTTTCCGCTCGTAACACGTTTATGACGCATATATGCATATGAATAAAACAACTGTGCCTAAATATGCATTTGAATAAACTTCATAAATTTATTAAAACTTTTTGAGTGAGCTTAAAAGCAAACAAAATCACACATTTTGTCAACAACCATCAGAAAGAACAAACAAATAGAACTGAAAACTCCAACAAAGTTTGAAAAGGAAGCTCTATATTCTATGTTACAAAGGTTGTTTGGACATTTCTTGAACGATTTTGATGTGCTATAAAAATTAACGAATGCTTATGACACAATTTTATCTTCAGAACTGTAAATTTGTGACAGCATAAATTATAATTTTTTAACTGGCAGTTTTATTTGCTTTCAGAATTACAAGGCTGTTCTCAAATTCAAAATGGCTTCTTTCTGACGCATTCTTTAATTCATTTTTTTGTTCGCAAACGTATCAAATTGGCAGCTGCTCTTATTCAAGAACTATCTGAACGTTATATTAAACGTTTTTTCTGTAAAGGTAGAAGATATTTCGAAAATTGTGTCAAAGTTGGCGTTTTGAACAGAGTTTCTAATTGAGACAGCACAAGAAAGAAAAAAACTATCGTCGTGAGACAACAATCGCTTATAACTCAAGTTGTAATTCATTTATTAAAAAATGAAAAAAAAAACTGTTTGATTAAAAATCACTTCAATAATAATGTCTGCAAGTATCCTGATTTTACCTTTAAAAATGAATTAGAATGTGGCACGTTGATGGCAGGAACGCGACATATTCTGAGTCGCGTTCTCTACCACGACAAACTGACAGGATGTCAGAAAGTTTCGCGTTGTTGAGCGAGGATATATATATATATATATATATATATATATATAACCATAAATGAAACATTACCATAACACCAACTTAAACTATGAAATTATGATATAGTATGTAATAATTAGTTGACAATGAAAGTAGTCCCCAACACACTGAATATAGATACCATTAACTTATTTAAGAGAAGAAGAAATTAAATTAAAAATTGAATGAATGAAATGAAATTTGTGGAATTTAGACAGAATTATCAAGTCCCAAATGCCTAAATACCACAAATAAAATGAGTGGTTTCATCATCATATTAGCCATAACATTGCTAAAGAATATGATTTTGGGACTACCACTCAAACAATGAATAAAACCTGTGAAAAAATCTTAAAGATAAAAAATAAATACAATTAAACTGATTATATATATATACATATATATATATATATATATATATATATATATATATATATATATATATATATATATATATATCTTATGTTTCAATGGTTAAATTTTACTTAAAGTTTCACACACACACACACACATACATACATACATACATACATATATATATATATATATTTTTTTTGGCAAAGGCCAGAAGATCTTTCAGAAAATACTGTGAATGTTGGCGTTTTGTAACCAGTTTCCGGAGCGTGAACGCAAGAAAAGAGAAAAGCCGGTCGTCACCTGACGACTATTGTTTATAACTCTATAAGTAATTTATTCATCAAAATATGGAAAACTCATTTCGATTCTAAATCACTTCAGCAGTCAGGTCTGCCAATTTTATACCTTTGCGTTTAAAAATGAGTCAGAAAATGTGTCAGAAATGTTCGCGTTGTTGAGCAGGTTAAACCTTAAGATTTATGAACATACACTCGTCAGCATACGACATACACAAGCTAATATTAAACCAATGGAAGCGTTCTCTACAAATTTCTCATTTGCATATCAATATTTTAAATTATTCTTTTTGCGTGGGATAAAGAGAGAGTCTGAGGTCGAAGGCTAACTTGACAGTTTTGTACTTTTTCGATTTATGTTTCATTTTCATTCTGAGATGATGATTCTTAACGATTCCCACAATTAAAACAGTACTCTGAATTTTTTACTTTTTTTTTTATTATTACTATTACTGTTTCACTTTAATTCTAAGTATACACTTTCAATTTCGGAATCGGTAAGGATCAACGACTCGGAATGAAACTGAAACAGAAATCGAAACAGTAGAAAACTATCATGTTAGCCTTCGACCTCAGATATAATTGTATACAACAGGAATCACTTTGGGATGTTCTCAAAATTAAACTGGCTACTTTCGGACACGATTTGCAATTCAGTTTGTTAGCAAGCGTATCAAATTGGAAGGTACCTTTATTGAGAAACTATGTAATCAGCTTTTTTTCAAAGGCAGAAGATTTTTCAGAAACTGCTGTCAAAGTTGGTGCTTTGAACAGAATTTCCAGACGCGACAACATAAAGAAAGGAACATAACTGCCGTCCTGAGATAACAATCGGTTATAACTCAAGATATAATTCATTTATCGGAAAATGAAAAAAACTGCTTGATTACAAATCACTTCAATATCATATCATGCTTTTATCTTCAAAAATGAATAAGAAAATGTGTCAGAAAGTTCCGCGTCATTGAGAGGGTAGAAATATTTTTTTTTTCTTTTTTTTTTAAGGACAGCTTTTTGCACTCTTTAAGATTTATGGACGTACATTCCCCCCCCCCCCTCCCATCGGGTTTAGATGCAAACATCCTATATTTAATTTATTATTTGGTTCTAACAATAACTATATGTTGTGCTTTACCAAAAATCATTACTTACATATTACAATTACTTGAATTAATTATATTCAAAAATTCGATACAAAATATTATTACTGAATATATTCCATAAATGTTTAAATATTCGATGTCACACTATTAGTATTTTCTAACTGTAAATATACAAATATGAACAAAACCATAAACTAAAAACTAGTCGTTGGGGGCCACCGTAATACTTACCAATCATGGATATGCATAATATAAAATATTAAAATAAAAAATGTGTAAACTACTTATAAAATGCATTGCAATTCGAATAAAAATTGCAATTCGTGGCTTGATGACGTCATAAACTTTAAAGTGAGACTTTAAAGGCTCGATTGCTGAATTGCTTAAAAGAAACATCCTTATAACTCCAAAAACAATAATCCTATTAACTAGCGGTTTATTGCATCTGATTAAGCGTCTCATTTCCAATTAAAATATATTTTTGAATTGAAAATTGGTTGAAATACAGGGTCATGAAAAATCGAAGAGTGGGGAAAATATGATTACAAATATATCGGCAACTAATTATCCGATCGACTTCATGCTTTATGCAAAATTTGTTTTTTTATTGTCTTTTATATTCACTCCTTAACATAAACAATTTCGAAATTTTTATATACCTTTTATCAGAACGAATATTTCGAGAGTCCGAAAAAAATAGTTCCGGATAATCGAGGTTACTGAAATTCAATAAGCTTCTTCCCATTATTACATACTAAGTACATACCAAATTTCAAGTCTTTATCGCAATTTTTAGGGAGATAGGGCGTTTACAGACACACAGACGGACGGCAATTTTTTTTTTTTTCTAAAATTATGTTTCTCGGAATCTCCAATGTCTGAAACGTGTAAATCCGTCAGAATTTTTTTTTCGATTTTCAAAACGATTACAAGACTTACCTTATACTACGTATGATTGGTAAGTAATATATAATGAGGGGTACTTGAACATCTTCTAGTAATACCTAAAGCTCGTATTTATTTCGGATGGTCACGTGAAATTCGCTTTTGTAATATAGATAATAGTCGGAAAAGTATAAGGGCATAGGTGGTAGCATAGGAGCTCTAGTAATACCGTCAGTCTTGGGCGTCATCAAAAGTCAACTGGGACACGGACATCATAATAAATGACACAAGATAAAATAATATTAATTTCAGGACTGGTACGTACGGGTATGGTATTGAGATACTGGTATTTTCAAGACTGGTAAGGTGGGTTCTATCCTTAGAAGTTCCAAGGAGTATATGACACAGGGTTGTAAAAAACCCAGTCCGGGCGGGTTTTATTAAAAAACCCGGGTTAAATGGGCAATTTTCCCCGGATAAATTGGGTTAAAATGCCAAAATGTGGACTGATTCCACCTTCCTCACAAATAATAATCTTCAGGGTTGCTACTGTATAGGGAAAACTGTGGGAATTTAAAAATGAGTATTAAAAAACAAAGAATTTTACTAAATTTTGGTATGCAAAATTTATCCATTGAAATTTTGAAAATTCTCACAGGAATTATTCAGGGCAAATTAAATTTTTTGCTCAGGAAAGCAGAAGGAATTTGATTGTCGAAATAAGTAGCAATCCTGATCTCAAATACAATCTTTGTGAACACTTCATAGTCTAATAGATGGCAATGACTTCATAGTCTTAATAATGATCTCAATATTTTTCTTAAAATATTTCTTAAAATACATATATGATCCATTTAATTTAAATAACAAACAAATTTTAAATTGCAAAGCTATCAATTGCATGTTATTTAATAATAAAATATAAATATAACTTTAAAAAAATTACTCCTTTGAAATTATCATAAGATTAGCAAATGTTGATAAAAGAAAATATCTGACAACAAAAATTTTTCTTATATGTATGTATAATCTATTCATATATGGTTAAATTTTTAGTTTTTAATACAATTCATTTAGAAGAAATTATTTCTATTCAAAAACTTCACCTAATATTACCATGTGACCTCCATTTTGCCTTAGCCTAAATGCATTTCTTTTTGAATTAAAACAGTAGCTGTGCACAACTATCCTTAATAGGCTATTCTTATTTTAATTTTTAAAAAAATATTATATCCATTATAAATAATTATAAATATGATATATATATATGTATATATATCACAAACACAAAGTAGATTACTTTAATTTTTATTAGGCTGATGCAATAAGACTAAATATTACAAATGATCATTTGTTAAATTTAGTTTTAAACATTTACATTTTGCCTTCACTATTCTATATAAAAAAGAAAACTGCCCAGTTAAACTGAGGGCATTGAGCTCACAGGCTATTCACACTAATTGTATATTATACACTTATTTCAAAGAATTTGAAATAAGCCCCACGAAAAATAAAGAAATCGACAATATATTAAGGGGGGATCATCCCCCCGTTCCCCCACCCCCTTATAGTTAACAATTGAACCCCCAAACCTAATCAGGGAAGCCCTTTATTACAATGAACATATATACTAAATTCGAAGCAAATCGGATAATTCTGCATGAAAAACCCATTTATCTAAATTAAGGGGGATTACCCCCCCCCCCCGTATCCTCCTTTATACTTAACCAATGAACCCCAAGACTAACCAGTAAAGCTCCTTACCACAATGAGCCTATATACAAAATTTGAAGAAAATCAGATAATTCTCCATGAAAAACACATTCATTTCATCAACCTATTTATCTAAATTAAGGGGGAGGATAAGCCCCCCCCCCCTTTACCTCTTTATACTTAAACAAAGAGCCCCCTAAACTAATCAGGAAAGAGCCTTATCACAATGAACCTATATACAAAATTTTAAGAAAATCGCATAATTCTGCATGAAAATCGCAGTTATCTAAATTAAGGGGGGGGGCAGCCCTCCGTTACCCCCTTTATACTTAAACAATGAATCCCCAAAACCAATCAGGAAAACGCTTTATCACAATTAACCTGCATACAAAATTTGAAGAAAATCAGATAATTCTGCATGAAAAACCCATTTATCTAAATTAAGGGGGATTAGCCCCCCCCTTTCCCCCTTTATACTTAACCAATGAACCCCCAAAACTCTTCAGAGAAGCGCATTATCACAATGAACCTATATACAAAATGTGAAGAAAATCGAATAATTCTGCATAAAAACTCATTTATCTAAATTAGGGGGGGGGTATCCCCCCTTTCCCCCTTTATACTTAACCAATGAACCCCCAAAACTATTGACAGAAGCGCATTATCAAAATGAACCTATATACAAAATTTGAAGAAAATGGGATAATTCTGCATGAAAAACCTATTTATCTAAATTATGGGGGGTTAGCCCCCCATTTCCCCCCTTTATGCTTAACCAATGAACCTCCAAAACTAATCAGGGAAGCGCCTTATTACAAGGAACCTATAAGCAAAATTTAATGTAAAACGGTTAGTTCTATCAAGAGTTATCGCGTTACGTACATACATACATACATACGTACGTACGTACGTACATACAGAACCGGCGGGCACATAAGCTCTCAGGCTTTGATAGCCTGTGAGCTAAAAAAACAACTAAAAAATGATGCAATCTGTAGAAGGTTTATCATCACTGCTCATTGTTATCATATATTCTAATACGAGCAAATCTTGTGTGTGGTTATATATATGCAAATTTTATCTTAAAAACGGCTCTAACGATTTTGACGAAATTTCGTATCCTACCGTTTTGGGGCACCAGAAAACCATTGGGCTAGGTCACATGTTCGAGAAAATTCGATTAGTGGGTCATTTTGGGTCAGGGAGTATCTAATTGTATCTAAAAACGGTTCAAACGATTTTGACGAAATTTTGTATCCGACCATTTTCAGGCACGAGATCGAGAAGACTATTGGGCTGGGTCACATGTTCGAGAACTTTCGATTAGTGGGTCATTTTTGGGTCAAAGCGGGTCAAATTAATTTTATCTAAAAAACGGCTCTAACGATTGTGATTAAATTTTGTGTCCTACGAGTTTCAAGCACGATAAAATCATTGGGCTAGGTCACATGTCCGAGAAAATTTGATTAGTGGGTCATTTCTGGGTCATTGTGGGTCAAGATCTAAAAAGTGGCTCAATTTACACTAAATTCTGCATCCAATGGTTTTCGGGCACGAGAAGACTGTTGGGCTAAGTCACATGTTCGAGAAAATTCAATTAGTGGGTCATTTTGGTCATGGGTCAAGATATTTTAACTCAAATTTAATTTTGACCGAGCATAGCTCGGTCTTCCCTGCTCGTTACTTGTATTTAAAATTCCAAAACAGCTCTCTGATTGGTTAATGGCATTGCAATATATTATAAAACGTTTTTTAATGGTAATTCTATAACTAATTTGTTTTATTATAACTATGAATAAAATATTTTCTGTAACTAAATTTTATTTTTATAACTATGAATAAAATATTTTCTTTGCATATACTATTCTAATTAATTTAACAAATATAATAAGTTTAGTAAATATAATACTCTTGAAGCTAACTGAAAAGCTTAAATTTACATTTTAAATTAAAATCTAAAACGTTTTAAAATTACAGGGTTCCCAATCTAAAAGTGCAAGTAAATTAGTACAAACATATTTTCTAAGATTCAAAAAAGAGAATAAATAAAACAAAATAACCATAAACTGTTAACAAATACACCATTTGTTCCTTTCCAGAAATATATTTTTTAAAAAGCCCGGTTTTTTTTTTTTTTAAACCCAGCCCGGGCGGGCAGCTGGGCGAGTACCCGGGCAGCTGCCCGCACTACAACCCTGATATGACAGCACTATTTCAGATTAAAAACCTTTACCTAGTATTGTTATTATTTTTTTTATTATTAAAACTCTTTCTGCGATTGAACTATATTGATAAGATATAGTTACATACGATAAATTGAGATTGAAATATTTTGATTGATTGATATATTTTGAATACATTTTGATAAATTGAGTCGTATACGATAAATTGAGCTTGAAATATTTTTCTGCGATTAAGTAAGGCGAAAAATTATTTTAGAAAATGTGTAGAACTGTACGTGTCCCAAAAGATACAACTTACAAATAATAATAATAACACTGCCTGCTATGCTTTTACAGTAGCTTTATACTTTTAATCCATTTTCCTCAAAATTTTGTTTAAAAAAATCTTCACATTGTCAAATAGACGTTATTGTCAATAAAAAGATTTGCTGTAGGCGTCATATTTTTTATAAAAGTTTATGGTCTGAAAAAGAAAGTCAGAAATTTTGGAAAAAAAAATTGCAAAAATTAGAGTAATTAGTTAAATTTATGTTAATTCAGCTGTAGATATCTAAAAATATATGCATATTTAAATATAACTGATATCTCTTTTTTTTTTTTCAGTCTTTCTAAAAAGGTAAATTTTATGCAGTTTTTTCCGAAAAATAATTTTGAGAAAAAACGTCCGACTGGCTTCTGAAATGTGAAGTGGTCAGCCTCGTATTTGTTTCGGAAGGTCACACATATACGCTTTTGTAATATAGATAACAGTCCGAAATGAGGAAGGATTTGAAAAGTATGGACCAAAGAAAAAAAAAAGGAAAATTGTATTTGCGTAATAAATAACAAAAGAAAAGGTAGTTTTTGCAGTTTCTTGCTTTTAAATAATATTTTTTCTTCTAATTTTCTTTTAAGAATAAAATAATTATAAACAATTAAATAGTTTACCTAATGTGCTTTTAAGCTACAAGTGACATAATTTCAAAAATATTTTAACATCAAAGCTTCCAAAACATCAAATCGCAATTACTAAATAAGCTTAATCTACATTAAACTTCGAAATTAAAGTTTATTAAAGCTTTAATTTCAAATCTTTCATAAGCTTTGCAATTAAATTTTATTCCTTAATTAATTAGACAACTGGGGGGACGCTCATAGTCCCGAACATAGGGTCTGAATAGTAGAACAATAAAATTCGGAATTCAGTAATGCTAATTCACGCAACGAGATTTTCGTTAAAATTTGTTTGGAAATTTATGTAAGCTAGAGTAAGAATCGATAGACAGACAGACGATCTGGAATCCGAAACACTTTTTAACTTCCTCGGAAAGTATTAAAAATCAGTGATTTATTTCTTAAAATTGTTTTTTTTTTAGCTGCTTATCCTTTAAAAAATATTAATGTTTCAAAAATCTATGTCCTCCTGAAAATAAAAAGTAGGGAGACGTTTGAAATAAAATAAAAAAAGTCGGGGGACACTGTCCTCCCACGTACCCGCATCAACTACACCACTGATAGCAACACGCCTTCACATAGTAAGGTTAAAATATAAATCCAAGAAACTCTGCTGTGGCGTTACAGGGTCGCGCTTCATCATAGGCTACGAACTCGTTCATTTACTTCCAAATAAACCCAACAGATGGCAGCACCAAACTTTTCCCTCCCACAGAGTTCTCTGTGTTCCCTCCTTTTTCAAGTCCCACAAAATTTTATTTTTTACTCCCACAGCCACACCAAATAGATACGAGCACGAACAGAATTCCGTTTTAATTGTTATAAATAACGTATTTGCATATGAATGAGTCATAATATTCAGTTTATCTCACAACTAAACAGCGATTTAAATGCACTTAAAAATTGCTAAAATATGCATATAAAAATATATAAAAATTATTTACTTAACTATTAAAAGAAAAAAAATGTAAACAAATTTCTTTTAATTTGAAGGTGTTTTTAACGAAATAAAGGTTAATATATTTTTCTATTAAAACAGATAATTTTTTTTGCCAAAATTAGCATCATCAAGCATTGGATTAAACAGATCACCTGAGTATTTTTTTTTTTTTTTTTTTTTTTTTTTTAATAATACACAAGAAAGTTTTTCTGAAATTTGAACAGTAGATTTTTTTCTTTTATCATTTAACAATAAGCTTGAAAAGGTTCTTTCAACACAAAGATATATAAAGGAACAAACTTTAAATTTGACACTTTCAGTGGCAATTCTCTTCAATCATTTAATTTCTTCAAAGAAACAAAGCCTGAATTTTAACTTAAAATTTCCAGCTCTCTTTAAACTACTTTCCTACTAATTTTGGGATTATAGCAAGACATTCCTAAATTATATTTATTTCAAATATTGCATCATCAAGCAAGAGACCGTGAGATTCAAACTTTTCGATAATTTACTTAAAGAATAAAAGTGATTATCTATTATTAAAAGACATTTCTGAAGTGAGAGTGTTAAACAATTCTTTCGCAATGAAAAACGGAGCAAGTATCTCTACTAAAGCTTTACAAATGCTTATGAAATAAAAATTTTGTGAACAAAACACAGCTACATTTAGGGTTGCCAGATTGTACGTTTAAACTATTCCCGTATAACGATTTGTTCCGTTTTTCTCCTATTATATCGGACTTTTAATATTTTTGAGTATTTTTCTCAGTTTACATTTTCAATTTGTTTCAAAAGTTTCACTTTTTGATTCAAAAATCTGCATTTTGAAGACAATTTTTGTGATACGATTGCATAGTATTTCACTCAGATAATGACGGGAATTATGACTTTTTTTTTTTTTTTTTTTTTTGGGGGGGGGGGGGGGGGGGTGTTTTGCTAACTAAACTTGACATTATTGCAAGCTAAAAGTATATTTACATTACAAAATTTTTAATTTAGTATATATTTATCTTAATATCTAATATATTAATTTATAGTAATTCCAAATACAACATTTCTTCTTTTAGGGTGTCCATTACTAAATTTTTTATGACAGTTACTGAATTTTGGGATGTTGTGATTTATTTCTGTTGCCACAGTTCATTTTTAATTCATAATGGAAAATATGAAGGCAAAATTAGTTAGAAAGAATAATGTATTGCAAATACAATTGGAAAATAATATATACAGAGGGTGTTCGCACATTTTTTAGACAATTTCGGCGTTGTTTTTTTAACGTTTAAAATATGAATATTGCTTTTTGAAATAATCTATATGATAATCTTGTTTCTTGATTCTAATTCTGCGTAATGCTTTCGATGGTAGAAGGTTTTTTGTAAAATTTACAGGGTTATTGCTTCCCATGCCTCTTTAAAAACTTTCCAGATTCGATCAATCGTGGTGGTTTTGTGCTTTGAAAGAGCTCTTTTCAGCAGACCAAATGCACAATAAACCATAAGAGAAACGTCAGGTGACTTCTTAGGAATATGTTGAAAGATATAAATGCAATACCTGTGTGAGTTTTTAATGTTTCTAACGAATACAGCGGTAGTTTTTGAAGTATGAGCGGCAGCTTTGCTTTGATGCAGTTTTACCCTTTAAAAGTCGTTGAAATAAAGAAAATAGCATTTTTTTTGTAAATATCGGATGTAACACATTCTCTTAATAATATAATGAATTGATTGTAACATTTTTATCCAATATTCTTATTTTCCCATTTTAAGATAAATTTGAGACAGTCATAAATCCTTACCTGAAACTTAGTTTTCAGCCTTGAAATGGGCTCTTTTTTTTCCATCTGGTATCTTTTTACTATGTATGCGTATTGGTTTTTGGGATAGCACTTTCCAATCAATAGTTATGTTTATTTCGCACTAAAAAGTTTTTATATTATGCACTTTGCAATCATTTTAGACTGTCGAATTAGCAGAGTTCGGAAAGAAAAAAACGCATCTTCCCATTCACAGCTTTTTTGCATGCACAATCTTGAAATAAGAATAAATTTGAAAGTATCAGACGACAATATAAATTACACATAAGTTGTTGCCAGAATTTTTTCCTCTAAAATAATTCCATTTTTTAAAATCATTTATCAAATTTGTCTAAAAAATGCGCGAGCAACCTCTGTATTACTTAAAGTACAGTTTATATGGAAAACTTCTGAAAGCAGATATTATTTGCTCTGTCATTGTAGTGTGCTACTAGTAGTAGGTTGGGGAAAATGATAATGCGACAAAACCAACTACTATCAATAAAATCTTCCTTTTTTTTAGTTCTGGCAAGCAGGACCGTGCGAAGAGAAAACTGCGCCCGGGGCAAAATTTCAATTTGGCGCCCCCATCCCCTTCATTTCTTCTTTTTGTGACAGACGTAAAAAAAAAATTATAAAGTGCAGAAACAGAAATAAATTCTATTGAATAAATATTTTGCGTTTAATTTGGAACTTTAAAAGATTTAATTTTAATTCAGAAATTCCAAACAACTAAATAATATGAGAAAATTGCACTTATTTCTTAGAGAAATCATGCATGATGTTTTGGAAATCTCCGTAAAATGATTGACGGCTAAAAAATGAATGAATAAATAAATAAAACTGTGGTTGGTAAAATAAATTTAGCGCCCCCTCAATTTCCGCGCACGGGGCGAAAGCCTCCTTCGCCCCCCACTTCGCACGGCCCTGCTGGCAAGCCCAGCTGCATTTAGCCATGTATTCCATCTTGTCAAAAGAGACTGAAGATAAATTTCACCCATAAGAAATGACAGAGGCGCCATTTCAAAACTTTCTTAGAGGGGATGGGGGTGAAATTTTCTTTGAGAGAGCAATTTTCTTTTGGTCTTGTTGTGCACAGTTGAGAAGTTTTATTATCACATTTTAAAATTTAGCCAATGCATTAATTAATAATAAATGTGTCTCAATTTGGAAATGTAGCAATAACAAGACTTAAGCAAATGTTATTGTTAATTATTAATTTCTTTCCTTAAAGTGTTAATTGTAATGTTAATGTTTCTATTTTAATGAAATCTAACATGTTTTCTTGTACAATTTCTGGAAAATATATTTTTAATTTGACCGTGATGACTGATACACTCTAAAATATGAAATTCCTTGAGGAGGGCAGTGGTCCCCTTCCCTAGGGATGCCTCTCCAAATGGCATCCCTAAAAATAGAAGGAAGCAATGACTCCAGGCCCCACACTTATATGGTAGGATCATTTAACAAGACTAAACAAATAAAATAGGGTTCCAAAAAGATTTTAGTAAGGCCCTCCAATGAGATTTGGGTCATTTTTCTACCTCTCAAAAAATTTTCATAAAAAAAAATTTAGGTCCTTAGAAATGCTCTGGCTACTTCCTGACATATTTATGAAGCTATTTTTAATCTTAAACACGTGAAATTTGCACGTGTTCCTTTTTCGAAACTAGAATTAATTAGGAAACAGAATAGCATTTTCCATTTTTCAAGAAAGGCAAAAGATCTTTCTGGAAACGCAACCAAAGTAGGTGTTTTAAGCAAATTTTCAAGACGTGGTAGCCTGAGAAAGATCATCATGAGAGAGCAATCAATTCTATTTCAAAATATAATACATTTAATCAAAAATGAAAATATTATATTCCAAACACATCCTTAACCATGCCTGCAAATTCCATCCTTTTACTTATAAAAAAGATTCTGTGAATACACAACAAAATTTCACATTGTTGAGCAGGACTTTTTTTTTTTTTTTTTTTTTTGGCGAACAACATTAAGGAAAAATGTTGTTCTGAATGAGGAGGAAAAAAGAAATCAATCTATTTCCCAGCAAATAAAAAATAAATATTTTTAGAATTGCCCATCACATATAAAAGAACAAACTGTGATCACACATTTGTGTACCATTATATCATAGGCAATATATTTCTTTTTAAACAAGTTTTTCAAGAGAAAAAGCATTGAAAACTCACAGTGCAATATTTTATTTCTCATAACTTCATTAAAGACGATTTTATCATTGTTTGTATCTACTACGATAAATATCAGATCGAATTTTACCAATCAGAGAACTCTAAAAATAGTCGTTCTCAGTTCTCATTTTTTACACTGGTTTTTAAAACAGAAGTAATTACTTGCCAAATATTCCGCATGTTACTTATATTTGCAGATTCCATTCAATCTAGACAATAACCCTATTTGTAGCATGAAAGAGCCAGTCAAAACACACAAGAAGCAATCCTAATATTATAATAAATCCGATTGTGTGTGTAAATGTTTGGCTGAAGCCAGCGTCAAAATGGAGAATTTAATGGCCCTGTATCTTTGCATACAGGTGGATTATAACCAGGAAATGAACATAGGCTGGATTTTGTTTATTTTATTCAAATACTTTTCATAATAATTCAAAATTTGATTTTTTTCACAGAGAATAAATGGACATTTTCCCAAAAAATTTAACCATTTTACTTTATTGTTGATAGTTGCCAATAAATAAAAATGCGGAAAAATAATTTTTCCTCAACAATTAATTTTCAATTAATAACTGAGCGATTTTCACGTGAAAAATGAAAATTCAAAAGAAAATTAATTTCCGTGATATTTGAAACAAAAATATGGAGTATTTGTTATTATAAATGAAGTATGACTATCGGTTACGTTGAGAAGATATATTCTGTCAAAAACTGTGTTATAATTAGAAGGAAAGATGAACAATATTATATTATTAAGAAAAGATTTCGCTTGGACCATGGAACTGTGAAAAAGATCCTCCTTGGCTTGAACAAATATGACGTCATAAATAAAACATGTATTTTCCAATATTCGTAATATTACAAGGAGCATGAATATCAGTGTATAATAAAACTATATACATAATTCACTGAATTTAAGAAAATTAATTAATGATTAATTAATTAAGAAATTAATTAATGAATTTAAGATGACTGAAATATTTTTTTGATACTGATTAATAATAAGCTTGAATATCAATTACATACAGATGTGAATTTTCTGCTAAAATTCGCGTCATTATTGCCAGGAGAAGAAAATTAACAAGAATTATATCATTGAAAAGAGATTTCTCTGGGATCAAAGTGACATCATATTTGAAATAAAACTGGATTTTTCAAATATGTTTCAAATGGAACGTGAATCAATTTCGTACAGTAATTAATAATCTCTGAGTACAGTGAAAGAATAGAAAAGCAGTGAACTGTAAAATCAGCTTGCAATATGAAGCCGGTTATCGCTCAAATCATTAGGCCCAAGGGCTGACTTCATTGGATGGAGAGAGGCTGCACGTGGAACAAGGACTGGATTCATTGCACGGGGAGAGGTTTTCAAAGCAAGCCACCAGTTTTTTGGGTCGACTGTAGGGTTGCATTTTCAGCATCACATCAAACATGAACATTTCATCTCTATTTATTCTCTGAACTCTGATTAATAATACAAGCTTCAGTAAGATTATTAGGAAAAGAAAATTGAACACAAGTCTATTACATTAAAATCTGACTGTCTGTTTCTATTTCGCAACCACTCCTCTTAATCGGTGTTAAGTAAATCTCATTGCATTATCATTGATTCGAGGATGTCATATAAAATCTGAGAATTTAAAATTTTGAATTAGATTCCGAGATATATTTTTTTTTTGTAAATTTTAACGAAATTTCTCTAAAAACGATAATTAAATTACTCCATTTTTGTGGATAAAAAAGGAGAAATAAAACTGATTAATATATTTTTATGCTATTTTCTCATTAAAACTGAAAAAAAATGAATTTATTTTTCAATTTGAATAGTTGATGAAAAAAAAAAAATCTTGATTACAGCAAAATTTCCAAAAAATAAAAACATATTTCCACGTATTCAAACTTTAGGAATCAATTTATTCTGTGGAGCAAAAATCGTCTGTCAGCATATTGTCAAGAAATCAAGATTTGTTTCAGCTATAGATTAAACCAAGGAGGCAAATTTGCTATTACATGCAAATGTAACACTTGCCATTGCAAAGCTTTTTGCAACCTCAAATTACATGCAAACATAACATTTACATGTAATTTGCACCCAAATTAATTTTAATTTGAACCATAATAAATGTTAATTTGCACTTAAAATTACATGCAAAAGTAATGTTTACATATAATTTTGGGTTGCAAAAAGCTTTGTTACATTTTGCACATGAACACTTGCTTTGTTACAAAGCAAGTGTTACATTTGTATGTAATTTTGGGTTGCAAAAAATCTTTGCAATTGAAGCTCCTTGCATTTAGGTGTAGAATTATTCCTCCCTATTCACAAGAATTGAATTTAAAGAAAAAGCATATAGTATTTCCAATGAATTATTTTTAAATGATGGCCGTTAAAACGTTTCTCAAAGTTGTTAAAAGTAAAATGGTTTATCAGGTAAAATTGACATTTCTTTTTACCCAATTCGTCAATTTACATGATTTTATTTGGCAGTCTTTTTTCCATTGGTTGCAGTTTCCTTTTCGCAGTTATTTGGCACAAAATTTTACTTTTTTAAAACTGATTTATGTCAAGGCCCCTATAACAAAGAAATATCGTATTTTCTTCTATGAAATGTGATAAAGAATTAGTTAATTATTTACGTTTTTAATTATCGGGAGTGAAATACTTTAATTTGATTAATGCATTTATTCTTCTTTTAATGTTACGTGAACGAAGTCACGAGTAACAGCTAGCGGCACATATTTCAGATATGTGCTATAGAAACTTTAGCCAACTGTGTAAATTAAATCACACAACAAGATTTTCTTTAAAGTCCATTCATCATACTTTTATTCATATTTGTTTCTCAATGTTGTATTAGTTAGCAACATAAACAAGAACTTTATTTCTGTACTTTTATTTTATCAAAGAACTTTTAATGTTGAACTGTGAAATAATAAAAGGTATTAATTTTTCTCTTTCAGCACCCATGCTGAATGAAATGAAATTTAATTCTTTTTAGAAATTTTAAATCAAGAACTCTTAAAATTGTTTAATTTTAGCAAAAATTATAATTTAAACATGTAATAATACTTTTGTACGTTTCCAACAAACAAAATACTAGCAGTTAGCCTCCCAGGCTCCCATTGCTGTGCAAATCTCACACATAGCAGCTTTTAATTTTTGCATGTGTAAATTAGAAACAATGCTTTCATGTTGAAATAAAATGTTTTTCTTGAAACTTTTTGTTGTACTTTAGACTCCCAACTATCTGGCCTCCACACTACCCAGCTAGGCTAAAAAAAAAATTTCTCCATAATAAAACTAAAACATTTTTAAAAGTATGCTTTTTTTTTTCCCATAATTAGTATAAACATTTAAGTCTTCCAGTACAAAAAATTGCAAGATAGGTTCCCTCTAACAAAAAGGTACTAGGATTTACTTTATTCCTGCTACAAATTTTTACATTGCTTTAATTACATCCATGCAATTTAATCAAAGATTATTCTTCAAAAATAGTGGTAGATATATTAAACAAAAAAATGAGATAAACACAGATAAAAAGTATGTAATGTTATCATTACTTAGCGAGATAATATTGTTGAATGTTGGCGCTCTTCACTGCTTACTAAAAGATTGGTTAGGCCTGTTGTGAAGTATGTAGGTAGGAGTTGCGCAAAAATTGGGAATCGCATGCCAAAATGGGTAGAGTTGGCATCTATTTCTGCCATTTTATTTCACCAGTGAAAGTTTTAAAAGAAAAAAAACTGCAGACTTTTTAAAAATATATATGAATGGTGCAGATGCAAAAGTCACATTATCCACTTTTTTAAAGTATTGAGTTATTCATATCACTGTGTTCATCTTTTTAAGGCAAATTGGACTGTAATAGTGATTTGGGCCATAAAAAACATATTAAGGTTGAAAAAAAAAATGCTGAATATCTCGTTTTGATGCATAATTCACATTATCCAACAACTGTTCTGCTGCAAAACTCAAACTCTCTAATTCAACCAATCAGGGAGGTACAGAAGTAAGAAGTAGTGTAAAATATTGCACTACTTTAATGACAGTGAAGAAGCCATGTCTAATAGTACAATTTTTGCACAAATTATTTTTAATAAATGTTTTTTTTATTTTTGTTGTTTATTACCCTCCAAAATAACATAATAAAAACTAATGTTCAGAATTAATTTTTTTTTTGTTGTTCTTGTCTTAAATTCATAAATATTTTGGTTTATAACTAGCATTACCTATAAAAGTTTGCTGCAAAACTCACATTTTCCATATTTAAACTTAAATTCTAGCTTTACCACAATTATTACAGATTTAGGACTATGTGCAACTACAGTGAAACCCCGATTTTACGTCCCCCGAATCTACGTTTTTCTCGCATCATACGTTTTTTTCTTCAGGTCCCAGTTTTTCCGTATAACTGTAATGTTAATTTAACCCGGATCCTAAGTTTGTTATTTATGGAATTTCCTGCATTTTATGTTTTCTGTGGAAAGGAAAAAATGTTCTAAAATAAGCAACAATTTTTCCTTTTGTGCTTTTTTAAAGCTAACCCACGTTGTTGAAAGTTATGTATTCTATGAAAACAGAAACTCATTTTATAGACTCCTATCATCTGAAACTGATCCCCCCCCCCCCTTCTTTTGTTGAACACCTGCTGTTGCGAACTGCTCCCTTCCTTCCCCCGGACAGCTGGTGGGAGAGCGAAGTACAGAAACAACACACGTTATTGGTGTAGGGATGAAATGGGCAGAGGAAGAGACACTCCAGTTACCAATCAGATGGGGGAATTGTCGGGGGAAAAAAAGGGTCCTTACCCCTTTTTCTTGTTTCCAGATTCAGTTGCTGTTTAGCACGCAGTGGTCGCATTTCTAACCTTTTTTGTGCTACAATGACGAGTAAAAAACGCAAAAACTTTTCTGTTGCAGAGAAAACAGAAATTGTTAAACAATTTGATGAATTTCATGGAACCAAGTAGCATTCGGTCAATCGCAAGGAATTCCTGTGACAACCCTGCAATCCATACTACAGAAAAAATACATCCAGAAAGAACATTGAAAAAATCGCCATACAACGAGCTGGAAGGTATCTTATTAAAGTGGTTTAAAGAAGCTCGTGCAGCGAATGTACCTGTAAATGGCACGATACTAAGAGAAAAAGCTCTAGAAATTGCCGATAGGCTTGGTGGTTTGAAAGACTTCACAGCTTCAAATGGCTGGATTGCCCGAATGAAAAAAAAAAGAATCTTGTGTATAGATGGCTTTCGAGAGAATCATCAAGTGTAAATGAAGCTAGAATAGAAGACTGGAAGAAAAATCTACCAAATTTGACCAAATTATACAAGCTAAAGGACGTATTCAATGCGGATGAGACCGGACTTTTCTTTAACCTCCTACCGGATAAAAGTTATGTTGCTAAAGGAGACACCTGCCATGGAGGGAAGATGTCTAAATTGCATCTAACGGTTTTACTGTGCTGTAATTCTGATGGAAGTGAGAAGCTGACGCCTCTTGTTGTTGGAAAGTCGCGCAACCCACGATGCTTCAAAAAACGTTAGAAGTTATCCAACAAAGTACGAAGCAAACAAAATGTGCGGCTAACCAAACCCCTTTTTTGAAGACTTTTTGTGCAAACTAAACAAAAAAATGGAGTTGCAGAATCATAAAATAATTTTGTTCATTGATCAATGCATTGCACATCCAGTTTTGCAGCTGTCTAATGTGTATGTCGAATTTTTTCTGGCAAATTGCACAAGCAAATTGCAGCCTTGTGATCTCGACATTTGTTCTTTCAAGGTTTTTTATAGAAAGCAACTTGTCCGGAAAGCTGTAGCTGAAATAGAAAATGGAAACTTAAATGATGCCTGAATATTAAAGTTAAGTGTTCTAGAGGCTATGCATTTTATTTCTGCATTGTGGAGGAACATTACACAACAGTGCATTCCCCATTGTTTTGAAGAAAGCGAAATCGTAGCATCTAATGAACTGAGAACAGATGAAGAATCAGCTGCGGTAGACTCAGAGAATGACAATGAAACAGTTATCTATGACTTCGAGGATTACATCCCGGAAAACTTGCAACATACGAAGCTGAAAGAGCTACTGCTCTATCCGTAACCGATGTTATGGACTTTTCGTCCACCGATGAAAATTAAGAAACAGAAGTACAGCCGTCCCTTCTTTCAATATTGCATTGAAGAGCTTACAAATAGTGAAAACTATTTTCTTTCTCATAAAGACCAAGAAAAAAAACTTGCAAAGTATTTCAATCCTGGAAGATGCTGCATTCACTTTGAACTCTGACTAAAAAACAATCAACTATTACGGACTATTTTCAACCTAAATGCCAGGATCCGCAACTAAATGTGCTAAAATGATCTTAAAATGGTATGTATAATAATGTTCTTTTCGTAAAATATAGATTGTAATACCTTTTGAAAGAGTCATCTTTACTACCTTTAGTTTTTTTTTTCTACACTTTTTAGCTTTCTATTTATTTCCCGTATTTGACGTTTTCTTTTTACTCAGTCCCTTGAGAAACGTAAAATCAGGGTTTCACTGTAGTTATGGCAACAAATATATCACACAAAAAATAATCAGTTTTTTGAATTTTTCTAAAAACTAGGCTATGTGGAGAGTGAATTTTGCATCTACACCCTTCATATATAAACTAGCAAGCTACGCTGGTCAATTTCTCTTAACACACCTTTAATCAAATGTAATTTTGACCTTGAATTTGACCTTGTGTTTTAAAACTATATGGACCTTTACTTGGAATGTCCTTCTGCATTTCTGAAAACTATACGAACACCATTGCGTTATTACATTTTTAAAGTGCCAGACAAAATTTGGGCTGTTAAAGACAAACTGTTTTCGTTGATCATTTACAGTAGAATTTGGTAAAGAACGATAAAACGATATGCTATATACTATAATCATCCTTGAAAACTCATCTAACAGTAAAGGTTCAGTCAAAATAAATTTGGCAGAACATTTTTAAAAGGCTAAGCTTTCACAATCAGGTTCATCTACTATATATATATATAAAACGTTCCTTTATAACTCGAGATCCGCTGAATGGATTTTGGTGGAACTTCGTGCTGTTCGATAGATAATTTATCACATGAACCTGGCTAACATTTCCTTGCAATTACTGTAGTAACCTATCACGAGAATAATTACAAAACATATTGGTGGCCAAAGGTCCGCTCCGAGGACTGTTAATAATGTCAGAAATATTGCTAGTACTGAATGTTGACAATATTTCGTATGTCAAACTAAAATACCGCTACAATGAGACATATTTACATCTAGCCATAACCACTCATCCTGATTAGAAAGTAGGTGTAGTTTGTACCATATTCATTAAGTGGGTAAATAACATAATCTGATCTACAGATAGTTGTCGTAAGTAACCGGGCATTGTTTGGCGCATGATTAAATTTAAAAAACGGCTAAGTTGATTCTATGTTTTTAAAGTGAACTTCCATAATTGAGTCTACAGAATAGTGGCCGTAATTTGGAACAAAGTTTTTTTTTGAATAATTTTGGCAATTTTCCATATTATACCAACATCATGCCAAAATGTATGCTAATGCACCATTTATTCCAACTCTGAACGTGCAAAGAATTTTTATTGCAAACAGGACCAAACATTGCGACTCGCTATTTATGGAATGCGAATATTTTTTTTTATTTTTTTTAAAGAAAATACTATTTAATCGCAAACTTGCAAAACTTTTCAATTACGTCAGTTTGACGCAATTGCAATATTTATTCAGAAAAGAGAACGTGAAATAACTTTCAATTTCATAAATTTTAATGATCAATATTCTTATATCTTTTCAGATAATGTTTTAATGTATATTATGTCGTTCTACGTTGCTTAGTTATAGAGTTATGGGGGAAAGTTCTACAATCAGATGAACTCTAATACAAAAGATTATCCCTTTTAAAAAGTTCTACTAAACTGATTTTAATGAGACTTGCATTGCTAAGTAGATAATTTTTCAAGAATGGTTTTAATGTATTGCCATATCGTTTAACTTTGCTTAGTCAAAGAGTTAGATGTGCAGATTATATTAGTCAGGTGAACACGATTACGAAAGATTAGCCATTTTAAAAAGTTCTACTGAATAGTTAGATATTTTTTAGGGATGGTTTTAGTATATTGCATATAGTTCTATCACTCTTTACCAAATCCTACTGCAAATGATAAAAAATAAGAACTGGTCTTTAACAGCAAATATTTTGACTGCACATTAGAAAATATAATAGTAAGTATAAAATATAAGTATATAAACATAAGTATAAAAATATAATAGTTTTCAGTAAAGAGGAAGGATATTCTAGGTAAGGGTACAGATTACTTTAAAATGTCAATTTCAACGATATATTTCGTTTGGAGAAACCGATCAGCGCAGCGGGCGTAGCCTGCTAATCTGATAATAAAACTTTCCCCCATAAATCTATAACTAAGCTAAGTAGAATATGCGAGATACTAAGCTAAGTAGAATATGCGAGATACTAAAACCATCTCTGATAAATTATATAACTAACAGTGCAAGTCCTGCCAAAATCTATTACTCTAATTAATAAACATTTGAATCAGCGAAAAATGTAAGTTATAACTTAAAGTATTTATGATTCAAAAAATAGTAAATTAAAATGTTTTGCATGCTTACGATTAAACAATTTTCGAAAAAAAAGGAGATTTGCGTTGAATAAATAGAGAGTCATAGTGCTTGGTACGGTTTGAAATAAAAAAATTTTGCACATTCAAGGTTGAAATAAATGGTGCATTAGCATATATTTTGGCATGATGTTGGTATAACAGAAAAGTACCAAAAAGCAAAAGGTATCCAAAAAACTTCGTTCCAAATTAGGCCAATTCACTGTAGACTATTATGGAATAGGGCAGCTTTAAAAAAAAAAAAAAATGAATAATTGTGTTACATTATGATGTCTATGGGGAAAAATTATTTGTTGGATTTTAATGAAGTCACAATACTTCAAATATAATGAAATTTATATGCCTCACTGAGGTGGACTAGTAAATACTACTTCCTCAATATGCTATTTGTCGAGAATTAAAAATCATGCACACGTGACATCATAATTCACTTTTATATTTTAACAGAATTATAAGACTATTATAATTTGTGACTTGTGCTGTAACACAATACGTCAGGACACATTGCTGTCATTATCTTTTCATGCGTGAAGGTTTCGCTATGGTATTCCATTGTAAAATTTGATAATTTTTGAAATTCAAAAACCCGCAAAATCATTAGATTATAAGATAAATTTATAATAATTAAGATTAAGATAAATTTATAGCAAGAAAAATACAATTTTTTACCATTCTAACACAGTTTGACTAACAATTTTCTGACAAATACTTTTCGGGTTATTAATTTTTTTAGTAACTTCAAATGTTTCATTTTCTAAGATTAATCTGTGGCAATCAACAATTGGCAAAAAACCCAGTCGTCAGCAACGCATAGCTTTTTATTTAAGAGGATAGTTTCTTGCTGTAAGTGAAAACTACAGATCTGCCCAAGATTTTCAAAGGAAAAAAAAAAAAGAAGGGGTGGGGATTTCCTGATAACTTAGAACAGCAAAAGTATTAACAATAAAAATAAGCTTCAAACCGTTTTAAGCAAACATCTTAAAAGCTTATACATAAATCATAAAAGATGACAATTTGAATTTGATGCATGAACAGAGTTTGTTTAGAATTAACATTTTTCTGCAAGCAAATCCTGCAGAATATTATTTCATTTATTTATATACAAACTTTTCAGATGAAATTTGTACATCTAATATTTTTAAAGATAAATATAATGCTTTCATAAATTGTGTATCATTCTGACATAATTAGATAGTCTTTTTCGACAAGACAATCTTTATTTTTTTAAGCATTTTAAATAAATTCATTTTATAAATAAGTCTAAGATTAATCAATCTTCAATAAAAAAATAATGTATAACATAACTATTAGTAAAGGATTTAAAGAATAGTGATTTGGCAGAATAGCGAAATACCGAACATTTGGCAAAATTTTAGCCCAAATACCAACTTAAAAAGTATATTATATTGATTATAATTATTAAAATGTTAAAATGGAAATTTAAAAAAAAAAATTGGTCTTGTATGTATGTCTTAAACTTAGCTTGATGTATTTTTTGCAATAATTTTGAAACACCTTGATACTAAATACAAGACTTTTACTGAATCTAAATTACCAATAGCATAATTTTAGATGCAGAGATCAGGGAGAATGCAAGAGGCATTTTGGAAAACCGGGAGGACAAAGTTGAACAGTATACTGAAGAACAAAAGTAACAACGAAAGAAGCAGAGGCTATTTTAACTGTTATGAACTTTTCTCAAATCTCCCAAAAAATTTTGGCAAAGATGAATTTGCAGCTATTGCTGGCCTTTGAAAAATAGTCACAGAAAGTTAAGACTCCAAAAATCATTGAAAGACTATTTCTGTTAAAAAGGTATATTTAAGCAGTTTTTATCAATGAACTAATTTCTAAAATTAATAAAAAAACATTTAATACTATAAGTAAAATCCATGATCATATCAGTAAAACAATTTTTTTTTTTTTTTTAAAGATCTCCATTAAGCATAATCCTAACTATTCTTCAAAATTAGCAATTTTCAAAATATCAGATTTTAAACATCTATCTATATCTTGATATCTAATTTTCTTTCTTTCTCCATGATATTTGAGATACAGGTTTGATTGTAAGTATTTAAAAAGGTTTCATAATCTACATGTGATAATTCTTTCCTGTTAAATTTTAATTTCAGCAATGTTATATTTTATCTTCTAAGCATAAGAAAATTAGATATTTAATTTAAGGATTCCCATATTTTGCTTCAATGCTATATAAAAATAGCACAAAATACAAATTTTTAAAAGCTTATCAAAGTTGGAAAAAAAGAAAAAAAAAAGGAGAGAGGGTATTTTAAATGAAGTTTCTTTTGGTTAAAATCTGGATTCCCCCCCCCCCCATCCCAAATTTCAAAGATTTGCATACATGTACATTAATATTAGTTATAAAAATTAATATTGTCAAGCGCATAACTGAATAGCATTTAAGTAATATGTTGAATAATAATAAAGTTGAGAAGTTTTAACATTCAAAATATTTAAAAAAGGAGAAAAAAAGGGGACGAAATGAAGTACAATTTAAGAAAACATTTACAAACTAAGAGAACACAATGACAAATTGTATCCTAGATAAAATCAAATTCATGGATTGCTGTTGCTGACAAAGATTCATTAAATATTAGATAACTTCAGTGTTAGTTTAAAACTGGTAAAAATTTACATTTCAGCAATCAAATGAAGAATTTCCATTATTGAATACATACTTTTAATTGAAACATAGGAATTTCATTTTCATTAATTAGTTTATTGTGGATACTTAATGAAGGGTTTTTTATCATGGTCTAAATCTGTCAAAGTGTTTTTAATTGGAATTAAAAAGGGGGGGGGGAGACCAATACATTCAGCAAGCATTTGTATTAAAGTAAATTTATCAACACCTTTTTCATATTCACCAATTTAAAATTTACCAAAAGAAAAACAATATTTTTGCTTCTAGAAATTTAAAGTTTGTGATATTCCTGCACATCAATACAGATAAACCCATTGATGTTTTGTTTTCTCATAAGCATAAAAGATAGTATAAACCTTGTTAGAATCATTGAATTGCACTCATTTGTTAATCCCTCCTCCTTTTTTTATAATATTCAGCCAGATAAAAATATATCTACAAAGTATTTTTCAAATGCCTGACATGAGAAACTAAGAAAAAGTGTCAATAAACTTTTGAAAAACTTTACTCCTAGAGAGTGCAATACATTAACTACATTCCATCAGTAACATTGGATGCATCAAAAGTTCATGCAAATTTACCATATTGCCACATCTGAGCACTATTTCCACCATAATACTTGTCGAGAAGTCCAACTTTTCAGGGTGAAATTTTTAAAAATTCATAAATATTTAAATTGTATCCAAGTACAGTTTGTAACAGGTTTTCTGGGGGCAGAAGGAAAATTTAAATTTTCTTTGAACAATTCTTACTGTGAAAATGCTGACCATTTGTCACATTTTATGATGTAAACTACACTCCAACAGGACAACTTAAAATTTTTATGAATTTTAAATAGACTTATGAGATTCTCCAATTTTATTTTATTTTTCCCCTTTTACCATGAAAAATTCTACTGTAAAGTCTTATGGTAAAAACTATACATGAATCTGACAATTTGTTAAACTTTCATTAACTTTTAAAATCTGAACTTAGTTTGCATCTCTGAAATACATTTTTTTTTCTTTTATTGCCACAAAAAGTCACTCTTTTAACAAGTCTTATAGTGATAGGACAATTTTATGAACTTTCAAAGTTGTAAACTTTTGACAAACATGATATATTCGGTAAATGAGCCGGTTTAGTCAGTGGTGCAAGTTACCTTTTATTGAATGTATTGCTAAAAAATGATTTGCTAGAAATGTTATACATTCTACTGTAGTAAAATATTTTCTGATGCTACCTACAGACAAGTTTTGCAAGATTTATACTGTTCTTTCTATTAATAGTTTGATATCACTAGATACAGTTTATGACCAATTTAAGATTGACAACTTTCATCGTTACATCAATACATGTCAAATAGGCATTTTTAGTTAGTTTGTTAAACTGCATAAGTGTAAACAAAAGGGTTAAGTATTAGCAAGCTTAAAATTTTTAAATGTTAGTTTTTCCTCAAAACTATTCACTTATATTGAAGAATCTCAGATACCCAAATCATTGAAAGATTTAAGGAGACTGGCAAAAATGATTAAGATTAAATTTCAGATTTTTATCTTAAAAAGGAACATCAAGATCTCTAACATTGTGCCCACATTTCTTGACGATCCGATAAATAGTAAAGATGTACATTTAGATGAAATTTGATATCTTTTGTAAATGTTTAAACTTTCATTTTTTTTATTTCAATATTCTCTATGTAATCAATATACTAAGGCTTCCACATTAATTGAAAAAAATTGTCAGAAATTTAAAAATGTATCTTTAGATTCTATGAGAGATAACCAAGTATAGATTTTATCTCTGAAATCTTTGCTTAAAAAAAAAAAATCAATTTAAATATGAGATTTTCACTAGGTTTATTCCATATACATCCAATTATTTTTTTACTTTGGATCTAATCTTTGTATCAAAAATCAGATACTTTGGTTTCTAGAACAAAGCACCCAGAATATAACATTTAAAAAAAGTTTAAAATTCCAAAATTGGAAAATGAATTTTAAAAAATTGTTAAATCTTTTAAAAAAGGGGGGTTCTCAATTAATAAAAGCCCTTAAATTGTTAATCCATAATGATTTTGCTTTATTGAAACATGATCCAAAAACTGAAATACGTGATTAGGTATTTTTTACAATTTTTTTTCTTTTTTTTTTCGGGAGGGGGTACAAAGTTATCTTTAAAAAAGAAAAAAAGTGAAATGACAACAGCAATTTAATTCAAAAAGATGTTTATTGCTTAATGAATTCTTTTTACACAATTGATGCACAGCATGCTGAAGTAACATAAAATGACTCACAAATATGGATTCAGAGCTTTGAATTTATGCATTTAAATAATGCATAATTGTGAATTGCTTAGTTTGTGTTTAATAATTTCATAGCATTGTTTTGTTGATGAAGTGATCATGCAGGAACTAAATTACAATATAGCACATTATGTACAAACAGCTTTATATAGATAGAAAAAGCGTATCACAGTCTTGTTCCAAAGCCAATTTAATACTGAATCATTTACAAAAACATTTTAATATCTAAAAATTTAAAAAAGAAACAAAAAAGGCAAAGCACTTAAAATTTGGCTGTCAGTTTACTCAAAGCCAAGTCTTAATTTCTTAAAATTTATGCTAATAGATTTAAAATTAAATCCTGGTCTTTGATATGAAGTACTAATGCTGCATGAAAATTGTTAAGCCAATAAACTTTGAAATATAAAATTTGTACATTTTCTGAATTTGTAAATCGACAATTAACAGAATTTAGAAAAAATTAACACAATTAGGTGAACAATTTTCCTTTGAACTCCAACAATGTCACACACCTTATTTTCCATAAAGGTTTTTTAAATAACATTTTAAATTCAACTCATGCTTTTATTATTGAATAAAAAAAAACTATGCATGGTAAAATAAACATTCATTAAACAATGTCAATATGTTCAATGTTCAAGCATACAAAATATTACAATTTGAAATTTGTGCAAAATAATTAAAATTTATAAATTTGACTTCTGAAAAATATAAAAAGTTATTTTTACAAAGCTTTTCTTAGAAAACCATTAAAAAACTAATACCAAGTGCTTTGCATGACTAAAAGTCTTAAAATGCATCAGAAAAATATTCTAATTTGAAGCTAACAGGCACTGTGCAATGAAAACACATGATATATTTACAAAATGAGCAAATGAAACCTAAAAGTATATTTAAAAATTATAAAAGCACCAAACATAACTCCACGTGACTCAGGAATGCTAGTATGTACAAATATTACAAAACAAAAAATATTTCCCAGATGTTTTGCATGAAACACTGTACAACATCAACAGCACATGGCAAAGATTGAACAGAGACCTTTACTATGTTACACAACTAGGATTCACAATAAAATATGATCATACAAATTTTCAAAAAATATCAAAATTCATCTGTCTATAAAACAGTAGTCTTGGCTATAGAAAGCTCTAAGTTTAAAATAAGAAAAATCAACAGGTAGTGTAAGCTGACAGCTTGCACATTAAACCAGTTAAATTTAGTCCAAATTAAAAACACATGGCCCTCTGGGAATTCGAAAGAAACGGAACTTTAAACATTTAGTATTTGCAGGCCCAGCCAGCACTTACAAAATATAAGTCATAGGAGGAACTAACTTCAAGAAATCGCTCAGCTTAAGTGAAAGAATTTGTTCATGGCCTATGGAATCTGAAAAAGAAGTTCAGATCAAAGAAATATTTTAAAACATTTAATAAAAAAAATTATAGTAATTATAAAAAGTTTGCAACTATAAGAAACTTTAAAAATATATAATTTCCAAACCAAATGAACACTGATGCAGGAAGCTACCAGCCCATATTTACAAACAAAATAAAAGTGTCTGAAATTTACAAGCTGTTACTTTTACATTACTTTTATGAAAAGGGATGAAACCATTTTGCACCTAACAAGATTTAGGTTGGGAAATAATTTTACAGCATTGAAATACATATAGCCAGAGGCAACCAAATCGTTTTAAATGACAGCTGTGATTCTGTTAAATGAAGTTTGGAAAGTAATATGTTCAAGAGCAATTTATAGTATATTAATACTGTACTATAATAAATTGGTATCAATTTATATATACAAAAGTTGTGCTTTTTGACAATTTGATTAAAATATGAAACTGGGGGGGGGGGGAGGAAATGTTTAACAGCTGCTTAAAAAGCTATTTGCAGAGCCCTGCAACATTTGATTTGCCCTTGTAGCATTTTATATAGCACTGATTAGCTATATAAATATTTGTAAGCTTTGAAAGAAAATCTTAACCATTAAATGCTTCATTTGATTTAATTGAACATCCACAACTTTATAGATGCAAAAAGGCCATGCACAAAAGGTTGGTTTCAGGAGATTTAACCCTTCTCATTCATTTTTTTTTCTTTTTCTTGAGTATTATTTTCAGCCTCTAGATTATTGAGCTTAACAATTGAGCAAACAATTACTTCCGTATGTGTTTATGTAGTTGAAAGAAGACATAATTTGTGCTAGTTTAATTTTAATTCTTACCATGTTTAAATGATAACTGGTTTTCTCCTTGTGATTAACCATAGGTTTTAGATCTATTTTGTTTATATGCAGGTAGCATAAAATTTTAGATTAATTATAGACTAATTTTTATGAAAAAGTAAACTTAGAAGCTATATATTTAACACCTTTCTGAAAAGCCTGTGGACAGTTTTGAGATACAGCTCTTACTTAATGTCTAACCATTCTATTGAGTTGGGCAGTAAAATCAGAAAACATACTAAACACATTTATCATCTGGGGAGGGAAAAAAAAAAGCACCAGGTTGTACGAAAGAACAAAGAAGTTAGTATGTAGTCATCAGTTACAACATGCATTGAAGGGTTAAGCTAAACTAGCAAAGAAGAACAGTTTTTGATGCAATATTCAATCTTTTGATACACATTTAAAAACATTCAAATTGAATGCCTTTGTTTTAAGAAAAAACTAAAAAAGTAACAGTTCTACTTTAACTCAGTAGTTTATAAACCTTGAATGACTAGAATTAAGATTTCATTTAAACCTATGTGTGCAATTACAATTTTACTTACTGTGTCTGCTCACACAAGTGCAACACTTTGTAACGAAAATTTTTACTACAATCATACTAGAACCTACAACTGAATTAGCATATTCTCTTTTATATGTGTTATTAAGTACAAAACTTTACAACAATAGGAACACCAGTAACCAATAAGATAATTAGTATATTAAAAACTAATATTTTCTCCTTTCAAAAAGAAAATTGAAAGCTTTAGGTCTTAAAAACAATTACAATATGCTTCAAGTCAAAACAGATTTTTTTTTTTAATTGTAGCTCAATTTTAAAAAAAAAGGAGAAGGGTTAAAAATGTTATACAAATTTGACACCCATAATTATTTGACACTGTCATAATGCATTAATCTCAATTGTTTTTTATTCAAAAACGTCCTGAAATTAAAAATGAACACATTAAAATGGCAATTTTTATTTAAAGTGGATAGTTTGCAGTCAAAATGTTTATCAGTTAAATTTGACAAGATTTTAAAAAATGCACTTAAGTTTTGTAACAAAATACCAGTTTTTTTTTTTTTTTTTTTTTTCTTTTTCAAAAAGGCCAAGCATAAATGCTAGGATACAATTATTCAAAAGTCAACACCAAGTATTTTCCAAAATAACCAATTTTAGTAAGAATGATTAAAATTATTAGTACTGCAGGATATAATACTTGATAAGTGTTAAGTTTTTTCAATTAATGAAGTTTTAATGCATCTCTTGCAGCATGCATTCTAAATTTCAATTATTAAAGTTTATTTTTATTAGAGTTCACTAGCAATTATGACGTTTAGAAGTAGTCTATTTGTATTGATATTCATTATGCTCCTAAAATTTATGAGACTGCATCACCAGAAGAGAATTTTAATAGGACACACCCACCCCACCCTACAAAAAAAGCGCGACAAACCTACAGTACGAAGTATCAAACCCAGACATTTTGCAAACAATTTTTTTCCCCAAAATTGCAACAAAACAGAAAGAAAAAAAAAACCTGCTAAAATCTCAAAAAATTGCTAAAATTTCAACAATTGCAGAAGATAAAATTTATTATAGCGGACTAAAAACGTTGCAACTGGAATTTTTATATTGCTAAAAATTCAAAAATAACAGGACAAAATTTACTATATTCAGCTAAAAGTTTAAAACCGAATTACTTTTACGAGTAAAAAAAAGCTGCAGAATGCGAAACCCTAAAAAAATCGCGAAAGAAATTTGTGAAAAATATAATTTAGAATAAATTTTAAAAAATTTTTTACTACATTGGAACAAAAAAATTAAAACCATATTCTTTTTACTAGTGTCGAAAAATCATGGCTAAATATTGATAAAATTTCAAAAATAGAGAACAAAGCTTTAAGATATCTGTCAAAGTTAAAATAGTATTAAAAAAAGTTTAGGACCAAAGTAAATATATTCCACAAAACTACTCAACAATTTGCTACCAACTTTACAATACTAATCAGCAAAGCTTAAATAAAAAGATAAAAATAAATTACCGAGTGAAATGCCTGCTTTCTTCATGAACTTCCATTTCTGTGCTTTTGAATTCATTTAGTTCTTTCCTTATTGCAGCCTATAGAAATAAATTCAAACTTTCAATAAAAAGGAAGATAATATTTAGAAATAATAACATCACAAAAATAAATGTACAGTCGGTATCGGTTATATGGTCAGCTGAGCGGTCCAGAAAAATTAGACCATATAAGCGGGGTGACCATATATGCGGAACAATACTACAATTATTACACTATTTAATTACACTGTTCGTACGCATCGGGGAATTCAGTGTTTTACTACCAGAAATTTTGTAGAGTACTGGTCGCTATATCTGACGATAGATTTTTTTTCCCCATTAAATAAGCCAAATATTACTTTACGAAAATTCTGATAAAAGGTGCTTGAAAGTCCTTGAAGTGTATGAACCCTGCATTATGGCAGGATTATATTCACCTATCGGAATATACTGCTCACAAACAAATCATTAAATTTTAAAAATTAATTTGCGAAGTAAAAACTACAGTAACAAATATGCAATATTTTTAGGGAAATTTATTAGCTTACCTTACCAATCTAAATACACTACGCATACATATGTGCACTGCACCCATATTCAATGCACTTATTTAAAATATTCAGGTATGCAAGATTGCCTTCTTTTCTTGGTTGTTAAGACAGCTCTTTCTAAGTCCCTAATAGCTTTTAAATGTTCATCTGCTACTTCGGAATTAATAAAAAAACATCTGAGGTCATCTATGGCTTTAAGCGCATCTGATGTTGATACTGATTTCTTTTCACATTCACTGTCATCCTCATCATCACTTCCTTCAGCATTCAAATTTAACACATTAGAAACAATATTTTGTATTGAAGCTTCACTGTTAGTAGCGAGATCTTCATCAATCTTTGCATACAGATTTTCGTCTGGAATTGAATAACCTCGATTCCGCAGTTTTTCTGCTAGTTCAGTTAAGGGGAGATCTTCATCCTCGTCTTCCAATAATTCTGCAGACTTTAGTGAACTGTGAAACCCAGCATGTCGGAAGCAATTTTCAATAGTTTTCTGTGACACCATATTCCAACTTTGGTCAATATAAATAATTGCATTTAACACGGACACTTGAAATTGTTCTTTTCGGTCAACAGCAGAAATCATATCTCGCAGAAGAAGCTTTCTATAGGTAGACTTGAAGTTCTGGATTATGCCTTGATCTAAAGGCTGCGATACACACGTGCTTTTTGGAGGCAAGAAAACGAGTTCAATTGATTTCAAGCCATCAAGAGTGGAGTGTGCAGCACAATTGTCTGCAATTAGTGCAACTTTCCTGTTCTGTTTTGAAAAATTTTGATCCCACCTCCTAAGCGTTTTGTCCCAGATGTCCACTGTCATCCATGCCTTCGAACTAGCATCGTAAAATAGAGGCAAAGATTTGCAGTTTTTCATACACCGAGGCTTAAGAAATTTTCCAATCACCAAAGGAATAATTTTCTCCGATCCATCCATATTTGCAGCTAACAACACGGTTAAGCGTTCTTTACTTTTCTTTCCCCCTACACATTTTTCACCTTTAAAACAAAGAGTTCTGTCTGGCAAGATCCAATAAAAAAGTCCGCATTCATCAGCGTTTAAGATGTTGGCATGTTCATATCTTTCGAGAATGTCCCGCAATACTACATCTTTCCATTGTTTCAAGGAACTCCTGTCAAAATCAGCAGCTTCTCCGCACAATTTTTTGAAGCATAGGTTATGCCTTGAATTAAATCGCTGTATCCAGCCATTGCTAGCAACGAAACTTGACTCGCCAAATTCATTAGCAAATTCCAAGGATTTTTCTTTCAAAATATTCCAGGATATAGGAGCATTTTGCGATCGTGCATATTTAATCCATGATAAGAGAGCCCTATCCACATTTTCATAAGATGACAAGCGCTGGCGTTTTCTTTCTTGATCACAGATTTGAACATTTGGGGAGTAACATTTGGCTGCTAAAATGTTGTTTAATGTCGTTCGAGGTATTGAATTTACTTTGGCGAATGCAGCTTTTGAAATATTAGAATTTTCAAACTTTTTAATAAGTTCATTTTTTTCAGCAATTGATAAACTCTTTCTTTTGGAAGCCATAATATAAAATGAGTGTTCTTATTCGACGCGTTTGATTCATATGAAACAAAATTTTCCTTTATTCTTTTTGTTCAATTTTAATGCACTTTTCAAACAAAGATAGATACCAATAAAGAAACCAACCAATAAACAAACAGATATCCACCTGTTGTCCGCGGGGAGGAAGAGAATTGAGGGGGATGGGGGGCTCCGTCGACGATTATTCAACAAGAGAAATGAGACTGCCGGGGTGTGGAGGGGAGGGGAGGGGAGGGAAGTAAAAGTATGAATTCAAGTCCTCTCTGTCGCTGCACAGACTTTTTTTTTGTCATTCCCGTTTCTTTCCACCTCAAAAAATGTTACAAAAGTGACTATTTTTTTAAAAAATAGCCGAAAACCTCATTGAAAAGATTTAAAAAATGACCATATAACCGATAACCGGGAAAATAACATGACTATATAAGCGGTGCACTTTAACACATTTTCTCTATTAAGCTAGACGGGACTTGAGAAAACTGACCATATAAGCGGGGTGATCTTATAAGCGGGTGACCATATAGCCGGTACTGACTGTATATTGAAACTAAAGAGGAAAGATATTTCATAAACATACACAATTAAAAGCATGCAAAAATATGAAATTAAATTTAAATATTAAAGAATCAAAATTCCACTAAGCACACCAACATTAAAAAAGTTGCTAGTGAATAACAATAACTTTTAATTGACATAAATACTTAATTTTTAAAAGTACCCCAAACAAGAATGTGACAAATGACAGCTACCAAAAAATCCAACATTTCAAAGCAATTTCCATTAGATGACTTAATTATTACATTAGCTACTAACAAAATCATTCTTTTGTAGTATTTGAAACATTTCTGATACCAGAATTCAAGTCTCAATTAAAAAAAAATCCCCGACGGTTCAGCCTACAGGCACAGGTAGATTTTGAAGACGCAGACTGTGAGGCACCAGTTTGTTGAGAATTTAGGAAGAAATGACCTTTTTGCCATGATGCTGCAGTTGGGACCGCCCACTTCGAAATCTAACTTGTTTGCAGGCAGAGCCGGCAGGGATTTTTTTTTTCTTTAATATGGGTTGGTCCTATAAAAAACTTGTCAATATAAAAGTTTTAGATAAGGGGATTTATAATAAATGTAAGCGGATTTGATATCTTGTGAATTGACGAAGTTATGAATTTTTTTCTTCTAAACCCCCCCCCCCCCCCCCCCCCCTTCGAAGACTTCAGACAAAACAACACTTCAGACTCTTCCTGCCAAATCTTGCAGCTCTGCACTTAGCGGTCCCTTCAGAAAACATCACACACAGCCAAACATCTATATCCAATACATAAATTTTTAAATCTTGAAACAATATACAGAACCAACTTTTAAAAAATTGGGTTAACCCGAATCCAACCTGCAGGAATCTAAACTCAGCTCGAACTGAAAATAGTGTTAACCCGATCTGCAGCTGATGCAGGACTTTAAGACATTTTTCTCCAGAAGGAATTTCTGTAGCTGCATCAGGGGAGGAAAATTTCTTTAGCAAGGGGTCCTTTTAATTGTTAAAAATTAAGATTTTTTTTTTCTTTCACTGAAAAATTACTAATTTATGTTTGTCACAGTGCTTAATGGTTTTGAGGTTTTTTTTATTATTTTACCATATTGCAGATATTTTTATTATCTCTTATCTCAACTTTTTCTTGTTAGAATTGACAATTCAAACGCAACTTATGCAGTCCAATATTTCTAAATGATTTTAATCAGCAATGGGTTAAATATTTCATTTACTTTGTTATCCTTTCAGATACAGTGTGTTTCAAGATTAGCATGTAAGGTATACTCCCCCCCCCCCCCTTTTGAAATGCTGATGTACGCTGCATTCATTACTAAAACATTTGAAGGATTGTTGAAATAAAATGTTAGCTTTGAGCAAAACACGTTCGGTATTATATAAAACCTACTCATTTTTATGCTTTGAACACATTGTATATTTAATTAAATTTTATCAATCCGATAAACATTTTTAATTTCTTTTCAAAATGAAGAAGTTCACTGGAAATATCAGTTATGCCTCTCATGCTTGTAATGAGTTTATTTGATCCGTGATGAACATTGCTTAAAAACAGTAAAGTTTTAGCCTACCTACAAAAATTTTTAATGTCTTCACAACTAAATAGAAACAAATTTTTTACCTTATCTCTTGGAGTGAGGCGAGTCCAAGGTTTGTCAGCCCTCCTATCATAATCTTGGGCCTGAGTGACTTCCACATAATCGTTGAAGCGAATAATTTTTCGCTCCTTCAGTTCTTCTATCGTAGGTCGGAAGCTCAACTAAATAAATATTAAAGCAATTTTAAAATCATTTCAAATTTAACAAATTAGTCAAGCAGCAAAAAGAAAAATAATCTTAGCTCTTAAAAAATAAACTCAATAATGCTCCATTTACAAAAAAATAAACTAAATCCAGAAAGCAATTCTTGTAAACATTATCAAAGTTACAGAATTATTTATCCATTTTTAATTTTTGTATTAAATACTGAAAGATAACACTTTAAAAAAAGTTTAGATAATACATATCATTAGCATGCACACAATGTAAATCTGAACCAGTTTCAAAAGTGGAAGTACCTTCATAAAAAAAAAATCTACAAAGAAAATTGAAAAAGTAATCAACGGTGAAAATAGATTAATCTCCGCTATCCAATGTAATAAAAAAAGTTTATAAATATTGAAATGTAAATGAGATGTTAGATAAATAATGCGTCATAGGATTAACATTAGTGAGCGGATCTTTTCGCATGAGGGGAGAGGACCCTTAAAATCTGTTAACATTAAAATTTAAACACTTAATTAAAAAGGAGAAAAAAGAAAAAATTGAAAGAATATTTTTTAGACAAAAAATGACATACCAGACAAAACTTATTCTAAATATTTAGGCAATGTTCAATAAAAGATCAATTTAAGAAGTACTTCTTGCCAATTTTTTTCAAATATTTCATATTTATAGTGTTGGACAATTTCAAGTCAGCTTACATATGAAGACTAAAACAGGCATAAATTAGAAATTTTGAAGATTTATACTTAAAAATTATGAATATCTACACAAAAAGTGTAGTATTATACTCAACATATAGCACTTAAATTATTAAATTCATTAATAGTTACTATATCAAACAATCATTCTAATACTAACAATTTATATTCAACTTAATACCTACCTTTCTGATTAAAGTCTTTTTCTTCTGTTCCTTTTCTTTCCGTAATTCCTCTGGCGATTGATCTGTAAAATAAAAGTGATTATTTTCACGAACTTGTTAATACTTCGTTAACTAACAATTTAATATGAAATCACTTTATGCTTTTTTGTTACCACTATTTCAAAAATAATTTTTGCTTTATTTAATTGTAGAATCTGCAAGGATCTTTAAAATTTTCTGGTAACAAAAAAGACGGCAGCTTTGAAAAGACTAATATAAGATACTAGTCAATATGTTAATAAACAAAAATAAATTGTCGAAATATTTCAAACTTACATTTTAAAATGTTCCTCTGTTCAAGCTCTTCTGGTGTTGGTCGTAAACTTAACCGCCTTAAAAGAGAAAAAAAATTAAGCTTACACCAAGTCAAAATAGCAACAAGATTTATTTTATATATTTATAATAATCTGAACTGGAGAGATATTTCAAAAATTGATGCAAGTAACCTGTATGAATATAGAACATTAAATGCTTAATATTTGCAAAAAGAATACTCAAACTCTTAGATAACAGAATAATTTTATTCATGTCCATGTTTGCTTCACAGCAAGGATGAAAATTTAATTTTACAATAAATAAAAAATGTTTACAAGAAAAAAAAAATCTGAAAGACATTGGTTTAATACTGTCACTTGAAATACAGAGGCTGTTTCGCACATTTTTTAAATGAGTTTTTTAGTGTGTAAAAGAAAAAAAAAATCTTAGTTTAACAAATTATAACCATTGGAAAAATGCTCCAAAAGCTTAATTTTTTTTTTCCAAACTAAAAATATTAATTATTCAAAAATATTCATTGAAACCATCTACAAATAAACACATTTTCCATTAGGGACCGTCCATAAATGATGTCATGCTTGGAGGGGGGAGGGGGTTCATGAAATTGTGACAGTTTGTGACAAGGGGGTTGGAGGGGGCAAGAAGTGTGACATCACACATTTTGGTTAAAATAAAAACATTAAAATCAGCAGATTAAATTTTGAAGTTATTTTGAAATTATCAGAATTTTAGTATTTTTTAATCAGACTAAAACAACATTCACGCGACTTGATTTCACTTATATTCCTTTCTTTAAAAAAAAAAAAAAAAAAAAATATTTTATTACTTTATTGTATATTAATTCTGTTTTTGTCATAAACCTTAATCTTATTTTATACAAAATAAATACACGAATAATTTTTATTGTTATGCTCACAAATGTCATTAAAACTTGTTTTAAAATGCTAAAAAAATAAGATTCTTTCAGCATTATAAATAAAACTTAATTACAAATATGTATGTAACCCTTGAGAGTATTAATCATTCTTTAATGTTTTGAAAATTCATTAAATCTATAGAATTATATTATCTTAAACATTGCATATATTGCAGTGAAACCTGGAGCTTAGTGAACGGAATATTACGTTCCACACGCTTAGAGGGTTAAAGTTGAAATATAGATTTTGAAACATGATCTATAACGTAGTGCTTTGTTTCTGAACTCCAAGTATATGTCTATGTAATATAGCGTGACATGTGACAAGGGGGGAGGAGGGGGTATGGCGAAGTGTGACACTTTGTGACTAGTGGGGGGGGGGGGATCAAAAATATTGAAAAAAGTGAGACATCATTTATGGACTGTCCCTTACTAGTTGAAGAGATCCTGGCATTCTCTGTCCTCGCAAAAATATTCGTTTGAACCATCGCCGCAGTTATTGAAAAGGCATTTTCCATTACTATACCTCAGGGCTGTCCAACGCGGCACCCGCGGGCGCCATGATGCCCTTTGAAGATATTCTTGCCGCAGACCCCAAAGCGCCTTTTCCCCCCAAAAAAGCAGGAAAAAAGGAGGAAAAAACAATAAATTACGAAAAAATAGGAAAAAAAAATATCGAAAAAATAGGAAAAAGTAGGAAAAATTCATTAAAAAAAATAGGAATGCAAATATTAAATTGAATTAAAAAAAATACAAAAATAAATCAAATTTAAGATAATTTATTGAAATGTTGTGTCAAATACACAATGACTGTTATAAGTTTTCCTTTTGTTAATTTACAAATAAAAGAAAGAAAGAATGGCAGCAAAATCTAAATTTTTAAATTGATTGTTGTATTTTATGCAGTTTATCTTGTGCTGAAGAAAGTTCTTTGGTAATTTTCTGAATATTATTGGTACTGGTCTCTATTACTTTCGATAAAATTCTCACTTTCATAAAATCTTTAACTTTGATTGCTTCTCGTAGTGCATCATTGTTTTCAATTAAGCATTTATTGGCCGAATTTAATTCTTCTTGCAAAAATTCTACTTTTTCTATTTCAGCTTTTCGTTTTTCTGAAATTTCCAATCTTTTTTTCTTTCTCTGTTCGCTTTGTAGTTTTTCGTGTTCTTCTAATTCCCTTTTCTTTTTTTCTTCTTCAGAAGCCTTTGCAACAGCTTCTTTCTCTGCAGCATACATTGAATAGCTTTTTGCCACTGAATTTAATAGCTTTCCAGTTATGGGAATCGAAAAGATGCCTCCATGCCTTTTCAAAGCATCTTTAATATGTCTGAGGCCTATAATTGTAGATTCTGAAACACCTAATCTTTTCTTTGACAATATATTAGTGTTCAATGAGAATCCACGTTCTACATCAGCATTTCCGTGTGCAGATACTAAACAGTTTTTTATCAAAAAAGAAAGATTTTGAAATCTTGGCTTTGATGTAAAAACGTCCTTCAGTTCAAATACTTTACTCCAAAATTCATCAATACGCTGTGAATGTTCAGAAAATTCTTTACAGATTTTACTTACTTCAGTATCTGTTTTATAAGCATGCCATTCCAAAATTATATTGTCCAATTCCCTGTCTTGAATATTCAATGGTTTCATATTGACACACAGACGCTTAATTGCATCATTTGGCTTATTTCTCATAGATGGATGAAGGATCGCGAGATCTTTTAATAAACTATTTGTCAGTGGAAGAGAAGCTTTTAACAGTTTAGCCAGTCTTATCAAACATGATCGTAATGCCATTTTTGCTTCTTTTGCTGCATTTTCCTTCAACAGCAAAAGGGCTTTTTTTGTACCAGTTCCTACCTCTATTTCACCAAGGGTTTTGTAATTTTCAAAATTGTCGAAATCAATCTGAAAAAATTTACTGCCTTCCAGATTAGACACAATCTCCTCCTTCATAAACATTAACAAAATATTACGCAGCAATTGGTTCATTTTAAAATACATCATATGAACAAGCGGGCCTTCAGTTTGAAACAATGCCAAGTAGGTCTGTAAATTTGGTGTAAGAGCAACAACAAACTGAAGAAACACGAGTGTTTCTTTTCTTTTGAGATTGCTTACAATTCTCTTATAACGAGAGTTGTTTTTAAGCATATTAAAACTATTTTTCTGTTTTGGAAGGAAATTCAAAAAATATTCCAGCAATGATTCATAAACAAGCAATATTCGTTCTACAATGGGACCCAAAGTTAGCCATCTGGAATTCACATGCCTGAGAAGAAATAATTCTTCACATTCAAGAAACCTTTGCAATGTTTGCAAATCTTCTCGACGAGCAGCACTATGTTTGAAAAAAGCAAATAAATCAACACAGAACTCATCAATATCTAAAGGCAGTTCGCCTAATGCTTTTGCAAAGCAGTTATGGACTTTATGCAGACTGCATGTACCTATGTCCACCAACTCTTTTGATCCTAATTTTACAAGTTCTTCATTTACTTTTTTTGCAACCAATAAATTAGTATTTGGGCCGTCCATACTGAGCATCAAAATTTTTGTTATGCTTAAATTTTCTCCTTTTAAGGCCTCCAAAATTGTTTTGCAAATTATTTTGGCATCAGCATGGCCAAGGAAAAGTGACGTAAAGTATGAAGACAAAATTGAATTATGTTTGGGACTCCAATATCTGAAGTGAATGTCCAATTGTTTTTTAATTTGTGAAGTTGTAGCTTCATCGAATGATAATGTAAAATATCCACCACCATTTATCGCAGATTTCAGATCAGAAATTGTTTCAGTTTGAAAATAAGGTCCTAAGCCATGAGATATCACATATGAGATTTTTCGATCCCCTAATTTCATTTTAGATGCAATTTGGTTATTTTCAAACATAAGCTGAAAAAGCGGAGCAATATCTTTACATGAAGCAAAAGAAAAATCTGACGCAGCAACTTTTAATGCCCACAAAGCCTCAGCACGTGTTATTAGCTGATTTGATGTTAGTGCAAGTGACAAATTGTTTTCAGCAAATATATAAGTATTTGAAGATGAAATGTCTGAATTATCGGTAGGTGACTTAAAAGTTTTCTGTTTGTGCATCAACTTTCTAGCTTTAAGATGCTTTTTTCTCTCAGCATGATTTAAAATCGTAGAAATACCATTATTTGAAATTGTAAGAGAACATTTGCATAAAAGACATTTAGCTTCTCCTTCAGTTTCTCCTTTAGTGCACCAACTTCCAATACCATCTCCATTACAATCATCAATGTCTAACCAATGCTCCTGAAATTTTGTAGCCCCTCCTGGCATTGCTAAAAGCCTGAAAAAAAAAAAAAAAAAACTGATTAATGCAACAGAATTTAATATTTCAAAAGCATTTATTAGATTTATTTACTTTCTATAAAAAAAAAGTAATAAAAGGATTAAAGTTCAGATTTTAGATTCTTTGTTATTAATATTGAATTATACAATATACACATACCCCAATTTTCTAAGTTCACCGGTGATTTTGATCCACTCATCAAAACAATCAAATTTCTATCTTTTAGCCAAACATGGTAAATTTTGTTATCTTTTCAATAAAGTTTATTCAGAATTCATACAGTAATTTTCAAATTTTCTGCAATTTTGTATGTCATTTTTAGAAGTTTTTTGCATTTTGCAGTAATTTCTCCACATTAGTAAAAGGAATCAAATATCTCTTACTAATGTGGTCCAATTCCATTAGTAAAGGAATCAGGTTCAATTTATCCATCCAAAATAATAAATTTTGTCCTCTTTTTCAATGAAGTGTATTCATAATTCATGCAGCGATATGTAAATTTGTAAAAAAAAAAAAAAAAAAAAAATTTCAGGTTTTATGTTTTGTGTGTTTTTTTAACAATCATTACATAATCTGGATTTTTTTTAGTGTGAACTCGATAACAAACTAATAGAAGTCAAAACATTCTTTCATATACAAAGTTTTAAATTTTTTAAATAATCATCAAAGCATTTATTTACTTACATTCGCGTGATTTTTTTTATTCATAAAATTATAAAAATATGGCCTGCCATACCCCATCACCCCCCCCCCACCCCCTCCCTTCCAGAATATTTGGTTGAAATGCGTTTTAGTTAATTGGTATGTCCGAAATAATTACTTTTTTCCTTCAGATTTACTTTTTTAAAGTTTTTTGTTGAAACTTCCGATCATCGTTGAAAATATACAAAACTAGATAAACTTGCATTTACTATTTATAAGTTTTGTCTAATTATAATCAATATATTATTTATCTATAATGAAACAAAATTAGCCATCGCAGCATCTTTACATTTTATATATTTGGATTGATTTCCTAAACATGGTAAAATATAGAACATCATACTTTGGATGAATCATTTTTGAAGCCCCACCCTCACCTCTTTAAGAGGCTACTTCATTCACTCACGTGAAAACATATGTTCGTTTATGTCATTCCTATAGGAGAATTTCTTGTGAAATATCTCTTTTGCATTTCACATTTTTTTTTTTTTTCATTGGATAGCTGAGGTCGATCGCTACAAAGACCGTTTTTTTTTTTTTACGATTTTGAAAGTGAAAGTACACTTATACAATAACTTGCAAATAAAATCGTAATGAATAAAAAGCAGCCTTTGTAGAGATCAACCTCAGCTACCAAATAAAATAATTTAATAATAATACTGTGAAATGCAAACGGGATATTTTACAAAACATTTCCTGTAAGATTGTTTTCGCGTTAGTTAAGTAGCCTCTTAATTGGAAAAAATATATATATCATGGGTTCTTTTTTGCATAACGGAACATTATCCATTCAAAGCAGATGACCTGATTTTGATAACATTCCACTTCCAACTTAACGTAGTTCGATAAACAAAACAAACTGGGGATAGTTGTCTCTTTTTCTTTGCAGCTGTACAGTGGGAGTTTTTATAAGGAGACTATAATTTTCTTGTAATCTATTATATTTTAATAAAAATTTAGTATGCAGCCTAATTTGTTATTGAAACCTGCTGAAAATTTGAACGAAATCGATCAATTAACAAAGAAGATACATAAATTATTTTTTAATAGCAAGGGAAAGAAGGCCTTTGCTTTCGGTTCTTTTTCCTTTAATCATTATTTCTGTTTGCTGCTCAATTTATTTTTCCAATGACGCCGAACTTTCTGACAAATTCACCGGAATCCTTTTTATATTTATGGAATAAAATTTGCAGGCATGACAATTGAAATAGTTTGGAATTGAAATGTGTATTCCTTTTTTTAATTAATATCTTACGTCTTGAATTTTTTTAAATATCTGCAAAATGCGAAAAAACTCTAAAAATTGCATAAAAAATTCAAAAATCGTAAAAAAAAAATTGCATAAAAATTAAATAATCACAGAGGAACAAAATGTTAGGCTTTGACTGAAACCCAATTTCGTTAACAAATATGAAAAAAAAATGCATAAAACGCAGAAAAACACTGTATAAATATGAATGAACAATATTGAAAAGAGGTTAAAATTTGTTATAGTGGGCTAAGATATTAAAAGCTTTTATTAATTTATTTTTCTAAATAAAAAAAAAAAAAAAAAAAAAAAAAAAATTGCTGCAAATCATGAAAAAACCCTTAAAACCGAAAAAATTTAAAAATTGCAGTAGGAATTCCGAATAAAATTTGTTGAATGCAAGGGATAAAACCTTACAACAGGATTTCTTTTACAAATGTGGAAAAATCGCAGTAAAACGTGAAAACAATCACTAAAAATTAAAAAATAGTAGAAAACAAAATTTACTATATTGAATTAATAAACTAAAACGAGACCTGTAAAGTACTTTGAAATAGCTCTATAGAACGCAAAAAAACAAATTCTTTTTAAAAAAAATCGTCGTACGAATCTAAATTGAATTTTATTGGGAAAAAAAAAGAAAAGTCAAAATTTACGAGATCGAGCTAAAAGTCAAACTCGATTCCGTTTACTAATTGTGGAAAAATCGCGGCTAAACGCAAAGAAATTGCTGAAAATCTCTGAGTAAACTAGTGATGCGTCAATCTTTCTTCTACCTCATACATTTGTTAACGCTTCAAAATTCGCTACCAAAATAAAGTGGCAATCTAGCACATCATGAGGATTCTAAAGTTATGAAATTCCGTGCATTAGTTCTTGAGATAAGACTATTGCTAAAATCGTGTACATCCTGCAAAATGCTGCACAGAGGCACCACCTGTTGGGTGATTATCACCAAAACCTAATCAGCAACTACTTATGTCAATGTCTAACTGATCTGAAATTTGATGAAAATCTGTTCATTAGTTCTTGAGATAGAGAAAAATGCAACCCGGCAGCGCCACCTATTGGGCGATTTACACCAAAAACTAATAAGCACTAATTTATATCAGGCACTAACATAATATATTTTTAAATTAAATTCCGTGCATTAGTCCTTGAGAAAGAGCGCCTACAAAATTTGTGTCACATACAGACAGTCACAGATGGACATTTTGTAAAAACTTGTTTTACGGGATCCCCGACCCCCAAAACGCATTCATCCGTCGTAAACCGGAAGTAGAAAATTTTCACTAATCCAATATTTTCTTGTAATAATAGAAGAAAGTAAAAAAAAAAAGATGAAAAAAATCAAAAAATTGTAAGTGTAAAAAAGTGCTTTTTTATTCAGCAAAAATTGCTGCCTAACTCAACATAAATGCCTTTTTAACCGATCAAAGTGCCATTTTTAATAAATTCGGCCAAAACCCTTCTTAAAAGAAATGCGAACATTATCGAAACGCATGAAATTGGCAGGTGTTCTTATTCAAAAATTATGCAATCGAAAGAAGTTTAATTTTTTTTTTTTTTTTCCTGGTAATAGCAGAACTTTCAGAAAATATTATCTAAGTTTTGCATTTAGAACCTCCAGTGTGAGGAGAAAAATCGGTCATGTGACCAAAATATTGCTTATAACTCAATAAGGTTTTTTTTTTTTTTTTTTTTTTTTTTTTAATGTAAATTTTTTTATTCTAAATTGTTTTAATAGTCAGACTTTCCAATGTTATACCTTTACTTTTTTTTAAAATGAGTCAAAGTAAGTAAACAAAATAAAAGTAAAGGGAAAAAAGAAAATACATTCAAATGCAATCACTAAAGAATAATATGTATTTGACATGAAAAAAATATATACATCAGCTACAGTTAAACTCAATCTCTCATCCCCTGTCCCTTTCCTAAAAAAAATTTTAAGAATAACTCGAAACCCAATTAAATAAGTAAGAAAGAATCAAATAGATCTCATGAAGTCCTGGGGTGGGTTGATTATTGATGGCCAATTATCTACACTTGGGGTATAGGCCCGGGGTGGGAGTGCCCTTCGTGGGGGTCTTTCTAAGGGGAACCTAACCCGTATTTACGAATGAAGAAATCCACGGCTCGAAGAAAACCACGTAACTCCGAACGATTAGGCCGACGGGCGCGATTGGGAACGAACCCAGCACCTCCCGTCTACCAGCTTCGAGAGCAGAACCTCTGTCACTGGTGGGGCCATGAAGTCCTGGGAAATAATGATATTAATGTAATTTGTTAATATATTTAATACTGATCTTGTCAACTGCAGCTTTAAGAATAAAAAATATTTGAAGCATAAAAAAAATACTGTATGATCTCGAAAATCCGGCATTAAAATCATCTCTTCTTGTCACCTTTTTTTTTTTTTTTTAATTCTTCAACCGTACGGGAGAAAGACAAATATAAATTTTTTACAAGTAAAAACTTCGAGATCGGAAATGATGGAATAGCAGGCACCAAGATCGTTGCTGCGGTGCTAAATAATAACTGCAGATATCGCTGGTAGCAGCTCCAAGGAACGTGGATGAGAAACTCGTAGAAGAAAAACATGTCACGGGAAAAATACATAAATTTGACAGGAAAATTAGTCTTCTTTAGAGAAAAAAAAATACTATTTTCGAATACAAAATATTCTTCACTTATATTAAAAATCCAAAGAAAACTTGTTAAAGAACTGCCAAAAAAATTGAAACAAATAAAACTGACATTGATGTTTCGGAAATTATACAAGAAGAAATGACTTCACTGTTGACTAGAATTTTCTTTGTAATAGAAAATATTAATTAAAGTAAGGTTACTATTATTTATTTTCTCACATAAATATCACTTGGGTGTAAATTAAATTATGAATAAAGACACCATTAAGAACACCGGAAGTACTTTTGATATTTTTTTCCAGAAATCTGAAATTTTCATAAATTCGGCTCAGTTTTGGTCCGGACAATGCCGAATTTTCGAGGTTTTACTGAATTAACTGAAATAAAATAATTGTAGTTGATTATTTTAAATTAAAATGTTAAAAACGAAAGCAACATTACTTCAAACTAAACTTTCGAAATTAAGAGTTAATAATTCATTAATCTTGTACTAAATATATACAAATAAAAGTAAAATGTACTTACTTTTTTTTTTCTCCAGAGCTCTTTAACCTTAGCTTCAGTGATTTGTAAATCAAAAAGGTTCGTATGACCCTTGACCTCTCATTCATATGAGCTTCGAAGACTGAGTGTATTCCTAGAGATATGCTCCTCCTCCAATCTAACGTCATACACAGACAGCCAATGGAACAAACTGCTTATTCCCGCTGTTTCGATTGCAGACGACTTCCCGATCGCTTGTGGAACGAAGAAAGATAAGAATGACGGGCCGACGTGGAAGTTGAAAAAATTTGTTTGAAGTGGAGAAAAATAGGAAAAAACAGGAAAAAAAAGGCAAGGGTTCTAAAAAATAGGAAAAAGTAGGAAAAATAGGAGCTCTGCGGGGTCTGTTGGCGCCCCTTCAAATGTTTAATTTTTCTAGATTTCTTTAAACAAAATTCTTTCTCCAAAGTTAATTTGTCTTAAAATAATTAATATTTGCATACTTTTTTTATTACAGGTGTTATTAAGGTTTTTGCCTCCTTTACATGCAAAAGTCCTTAAAATTCCTCAATCCCCTTTTCCATCCCCAAAACCTCAGAAAAATGTAACGTAAATTTAGTATGTTTTTGGTACAATTTTTTAGATGAGCCACCTCAAACTTAAGACGCCAATGATTAACCACTGTACATACTATTTTAATAACGCATACCACTTTGTCTGTGTATCCTGTAGTCATGTGGGTATCGCTATCACTGTTAAAGGGAAATAATATTCTTGCATTTTTCGAATCATGAATAATGGCGCCCTTGATTGTGTGCCACAAGCTAAGATGCGCCCTGGCTTATTGAAAGGTTGGACAGGCCTGCTATACCTTATCCTTAATATGTGTCAGGGCCAAAACTAAGGGGGGGCAGAGGGGGCACGTGCCCCGGGCGCCAGCAGAACTGAAGGTTAAGGGGCGCCAACTGCAGGTTTTGTTTGTTGTTTGATATAGAAATGTATATATATATGAAATTTGTATAAAAAGTCTCGCAGCCGGAAAATCCAAAAGAAAAATGAACCAAATGCATTAAAATAGACAAAAAGATTCGTCTACAATACAAGATAGCAAATGAATAAAAAACAAACTGTTCTCTTAGGCTATTTTCCTTCTCCCATTCCAAATGTATCATATCTATGTCGTCTATCATTTAAATCTCTTCCTGTGGTTTAGGAGAATCACTAACATTTTTCAAGGTCAGTCCCTACTCGTGTCTGTATATGACACTGTTCAACGTCGTCTGGATACGGTACTGCACTGTCCAGCATGGATAATTGGCAAACGATTCCTTCACTTTGATTTTCTATTGGATAAAAATATTCCATGAAGGCTGTTCTATTTTTTCCCTTTTCTCCCAGCGTGAAGCTTTCTTCTTTTTCCATTTTGTCATGAGCGAGGGGTGACTGCCCTGGACAATAAACACAAATTGGAGGATGAATGCCCAAAGTAAAATTCTCAGTAAAGTCTTTTTCTTTTAAGTATAGCCTTTGTAGAGGTACAGTAAAAAATCTCGTACAGCACGCCATGGCTAGTAAAGCCGGAGCTGCCCCTGTCTTTATCTTCCAAAAAGTTTTGTCTTTTTGCGAAAGTGTTCTAAGCGTTTTGCCGCCCTTAGCGGCAACTGGAATATGCCGGCCTGTTAATTTTGCTGAAATTACTTTTTTATCCAGATCCAATCTAGCATTATTAGAGGGGGGGTGAGGTTGGACGACTGACTTGGATACTAAAAACAAATAATATTTGAAAGAATAATTTGAAAAATACGCAAAATAAAACTCTGTTAAAACTTTTTTTGAAAAAAAAAAAATGTCATTTGTAGGGATGCAGGGAGAAAACCATACCCAAGTTTCTATGATTAATAAAACCGCAGCCGCTCCTGCCTCTATTCTCCCAAATTATTTTCTCGTCCTTTGACCATTTCCAGATAAATGAAAAATGCCACCATACCATTTGTTACAATTACTTTTTTACATACAGATCCGGCTTTAAAGGGCGCGAAGTTGGCTATTGCTAATGACACTAAAATCTAAGGGGACGAAACATATGCAAGATAAAATAGTAACCTCGCCTCCCCTTTTTTCTTTCTTAAGAATATAGCATTTGTAGAGACGCAGAAAAGAACCTCGCACAGGGTGACATGGATAATAAAGCCGTTTCTGCCTTCATCTTTGCAAAAAAAAAAATATATATATATATATATATATTCGTCTTTTACCCATTCTTACGTGTTTTGCCGCCCCATCCTTTAGCTGTAATTATTTTTTTAGATCCAGATGTAAATTTCCGGGACAAATACATCGTGTGCCCCTGTAATAGTCAAGCTGAATTTCTTTTTGTTTTTAATATTATCATACTCTAAAACTGCAAAATATCGATTATAATCAGTAACAAAGTCAAATGCATTCTAAATATCAGCTTTATGTAAACAGCATACCAAGTATGGGGCACCCCTAAATCAGGGGCCCCAGTGTCATGATCCAGATTTAGATTTATCAGATCTGATTTAATTATACTCTGAATCTGTGTAATTAAATCGTCATAAAAGTCTCTAACAGTAACAGGGTTCCTTTCAGCTCAGATCCAAGTTTTTGAGTCTCACCCAAACCCTCCACAACCATTCACAATTATGATAATTGCTAATAGAAAAGAAGACAAGGAAAAACATTTAAACATAACTAAAACATTTCTGGGAATAGCAAATGGTATAAAAAATATTCTATTTAAATTACAGGAAAATTATGTAGTAATACTAATTAAGAAAAAGTGCTAAGAAAATCCTTTGATCAAAAAATAATTTTTCTCGTTGAACTCAAAAGAGGATTTTGGGGGGCCCTTGCGATCGAGACCATCACGACCCCTTAAATTCCGCCCCTGAGAATATCAATAATTATACTTCCTAAGATGAAAACCTGTATAAAGCGGAATAGTTTTCGGTTCCTTTCGATTCCATTTTCAAGGTTTTAATGAATCAGTATTTGACAAAGCTGATTACTTAGTTCAGTATTACAGATTATCTGATTATATACTTTAAATTTTAGAAACTTGGAAAAAATTCGGAAATTTTCTTTGGAAATTTTCTTTACGGAGTAGGGGGGGGGGCCAAAATCCATGTTTGCCCCGGGCGCCAAAAAGGCTAGTTTCGGCACTGATATGTGTACCTTAATATTTTGTCAGGTCCTTCCTACAATAACTAACTCTTGTTTAGATTGACATCTGAGCTAAAGGTATTTAGAGGAAATTAAAGTTGAAGACCACGTTCTTTGCTTTATAAAGACTATTTCTCATCAGACGTCAATTTTTGAGTTCAGCTTTTTTTTCATATCCAATAGTTTGCATCTATCCTTTTTGTAACTAACATTTTTGTAACGATTTTATGCATTTTTATTGCCTATTCAAAGAAAATTTCTTCTAAAGTTACAGAATTTCGTTAAAAATGCTTTAAAAAATAAAGTGACAACGCCAAGAGGTCCATTCTCGTCCAAAAACAACCATTTTCTTCGATGGTTTAAAAAAAAAAAAAAAAATCATTTGCATAGAGGAATTTTTTACAGCTAATATGTATTTGAAAGTATAAATTCTACTCTGGAAACAAATTTTTTTATACATGCAAAATGACACTTTTAAAGAACCAATGGATACAGTTTTCTACACTTTCCAAATAGAATTATTCATAATTGTTATTAAAAGCACTGTGAAAGGAATGTTTTTTTTTTCTATATGTAAAGCCACAGCAGGTAATACTGTCAATGAGACCATTAAAAAAACATAACAGTCTAGCTTTAAGTGAAAAAAATGTTCCGAATATGTACCCACCTCCAAAAAATTTCTTCAAATATTACAAAGGTAAGATTTTTATGGTAAAAAGAAAATCCTCCAAGTCAAAGGACTATCACTAAGTCGTTAAAATGCTCAGTGTCAACTGTTAAAAAGAAATCATTAACACAGATTTGAATTTTTTAAAAATGCCAAAAAAAAACAATGTCCATTTTTCTTCACAACATATCACCGAACATAGAACACTATGCAGAATTCTTTGAGAAACATTTATCCAGGGGGAAAATGGAAAAATGTTACAATAGATGAATATTGAGTCTAGTTAAATTATTGTAATAATAAGAGATCCATTTATTACCATCAAAGAGGATAAATCTTAAAAAACATGGTTCAATGTATCTAAAGAAACCTTTAGCAAAGGATTTATGACTGTTGCTGGCTTTGCATCATAACAAATTTAAAATTAAAAAATAAAAGAACTCCACATACTACAATCTTCAAATATTAAATACCATCTCTTTAACCCCCAGTGTGATCAATCAATTGAACTGCATCCAGTTAAACAAGCAGTCACACATCACAATTCACTGATAACTTCCTTTTGGGGGGGGGGAAAGAGAATAGAAAGAGAAACTGGTTATCCGATTATACCCTTCACTGATATACCTGCTAAATTTCCAAATAGTCCCACCCATGGATTTTTGCATGGACTTTGGAAAGCTGTTCAAGAGGAATGGGCCAAAATACCTCTTCCAAAACTATAAAAGGAATTGTCATGGAAATTACTGTGTGGAAAGGATAAAGATTACCAAAATGAACATTTAAAATCAAATATTTTATGTAAAATAGATCTGTAAGTACCGTGAAAAGTCTAAAAAATGTGTGAACACTCTCTGTACATACTCAAAAACAGGTTATCAAATGTTAACCAATGAGAAAATATATAAATGCTTGGGAGGAAGATGGAGAGAGACTAGCACAAAATTGTATGTCCACAAAATCACCCCCACCCCTCAACCTTAAAATTTTAAAAAGTACTTATAAAATATTTTCAGCAAATTTGTGAGATTTCCAAATAAAAAGTATCAAACAATCAGAAAATGCAAATTATGTTCGGGGAACTATTTAGTATACCAATCAATTCTGGGCAGTAATAATTCTAATAAATTTTGGAAATCTTTAATTACTCACTAAAGTTCAAAAGCTTACTCTTTCAGAAAGAATGAAAAATCAAAATATAACCAATATGGTGGTACATAACTCACTTAAACTGAAATAACTTCTTTAATATTTTCCTTCACCTATTTCCATGCATTTTTTAAAATTGGCTTAGTTTATCCTACCTTTAAATATTTCATTCTATTAGGAATTTGAGCAAACAAAATTCAGAAACTTAATAAAATACTGATAAACATGTTGATTACCAACATACACAAAAATGTATTTATTCACAAAATTTCAATTCTATACTAAGACACATGAATTTACACTAAAATATTTCACAAAATATTTCTGCGTTTTGTAACTGAAAGTAAAAGCAATCAAATTACATCAAAATTAAGGGAAACTGCATAAAACAATTTTAATTTTTCTTAGCAAATTATGCAAGCTGGCATAGACTTTAAAAGCTTCTGTGCTGAATTAAAAAGTTTAGTGATAAAACAATAACACCTTACCAGTGTCGACCAAACTCAATTAAGGCAACTCAAATTTCCATTATTCATGATTAGTCATATGCAATATTTGATTTTATGTAAACATCAAATCCAATGTTTTCCTACAAAATACATATTTAAATGCAATTCTCCATTTTCTTATTCTAATTACACTTGGGGAGGAGGGGAGAAACACAGTAACACAGGTGGAGGTTTAAAAATATATTAGTGATAATTATTAAGAGGTTGACGCAAGAACGATATCTTTCCAGGCATCATAGTAGTTCCCCTACCCACCCAATTTTATATAAGTCATTAATTCTCCAATAACACATTGAGAAACTGAAGCACTGTAAAGTTTTTAAAAACAAATTAAGAAACTATGTGCAAGATACAACAAATCATACAGCAAAACTTGTTAAGCCATATCGTGTTGACATCATAGAGTGTACTTAACCCCTTGACACCCAGACTGCTTTTTTCAAGTATGGATGCATATACCAGCATTTACCAATACGCTGTATATCTGGGAGTGGTCTACAATAAAATCAGGAAGTGTGCATCGTACATCCTGGATGTCAAGGGGTTAACATGCATGAGAGCAATTGTTTTACTACAATGACTTAACATACTCAGAAATATTGCAGAAAGTTTCAAGAACAATTTTAACAAGAATGAAAAATCATGCATCAAGCATAGATTATGAAACACCTTTCCAACACATTCAGAAAACTGTTATGATGGCATACACTCACGCCCAGCTTTTTTTTTTTCTGTTAATCGGTTATAAAAAGGAAAAAAGTCACCAAATTTAAGGGATTTTTTCCTTTAATGGCAACCTAGCCATTGTATTAAGTTATTCGTTTGGCGCGGTCTTGAAAATCGCGCCAACCAAAAAGTTGCCAAACTTATGTTTATATGTTTGTGTGAGTGTAAAGCATCTGTTCCCAGAAAACTAACGAACCTTCACCGTTAAATAAGATCAAAGTATACAGTATAGGAAGCATAACACATTTAAAAGTCCAGTATTAGCAATTACCATCCATAGTCAAAAAATCTATATATTTTGTGCAGCCCTTTATATGATCTACTGATTTGGATATATATACTACATAGCATGATAAAAATTAGTTCAGTTAAACAATTTACTTTTAGAAATTTTCGCCAATTGATGGAAAGGCACTTGAAATCTTTTGTACAGCCATGTATACTATCCAAAGACTTTTGTACACTACCCCCATATTAAGCTAAAATTTAATTCAGGTAAAAAGTACATAAGTGAATCTCTCCAGGAGAATAGCAAGTCTTACTGGAAATAAGTTTATCACTAATAGTTTAAAAAAAAAAATGTTCTTTAAATACCTTGTTAATTTTTTCTTTACATCTTCTTTTGTTTCATGACTTTCTTGCTCAGACTGGGCGATATAGATATTTTTATCTATTAATTCTTGTATATCTGGACGCTGAGCAAGTTTCAGAGCAAGCGAATCTTTACGAGCCACTTTAGCCACCTTCCGACCTAAAAGAAAAAAAAAATTTAATTCTTTAAAGTGGATATTCAAAATATACAAAGTTAAGAATAACATTTACAAGAAACAATGTATACCAGATTTCTCGATACACAGCGATAAGAATTTGATACAGAATTCGTAAAGAAGAAAATTTCTTTGCTCCTATACTATTTAGAAAATACTCCCTGCCTCCTCCAGTTTCAAATGAGGCAAGCAGAAATTCTAATGATCAATAAAATATAGCTGAGAAGTAAGCAGGGCAGAAAAATTTAAAGAGTTAAAATATTTCAATATTAAATAATTTCAATATATTAATATTGAGTGCTGGAAAACAGAATGGTTAAAAATTTATTATTAAAATAATTTAAATTTGTCACAACTACAAACGATTGTTACAACAACATAGTAACAAATAGGACAGAAATATTAAACTTTGTACTAGAAGGGCGATACATTTAATAATTCATTGTTACAAATAATTGTATTATGATTACAAGTTAACAAATAGGAAGGGAAAAAAATAATTTTAAAGAGATTTTAAAAACTGTTTAGGAGAGTTTAAATTGGATTACATTAAAATTCTACTGAAATACAGAAGTTTCATCTGTAAATAATACTGAAAGCTAATGAATCAAATAAAAAAGTAATTTTAAATTAAACTTGCTGAACTATTTCCTTATTAAAAAGCTTATAGCTATTATAGCTCAAAACGGAGAGCAAAATATATTTTTTTTTTCAATTTTTAAGCAATATCAATATTTATTTTCAGCGGTTATGCTATATTTAATTCCTTTGAAGTGATTTAAAAAAAGGAATTAAGAACAAAGCTTCCTCCTTCCCCGTCTTTCAGGAAGAAATATTTTACCTACAGCAAAGAATACAAATTCCAGCCAATATCATCTTAGTCCATTTCTTTAAAAATCCTAGCTTTAAAATTTGCATTCATCTTTAAACCAATTCATTTTATCAGTATTCTTAGAAAAAGCCAATGCTCTATGCTGTTAGTTTTAACCTTTTCAGGATGGGTGGTGGTTTTAATTCTGGCAAGATGATATTCCCCTTTTTAAAATACTAATGATCTTAAAAATCTAAAAAGCAGTTCCTTTCTCCACAGTTATTAACCTGTGCTTCGAGATGGCATGATTAACAAAAAATGAAGAATTTTAAGGTAGATTTGTCTTAAGGAAGGACTCCTTGTCAATACTTAGAACACCAGTCCTCAAAAAATCAACTATGGATGTGATACATTAAAGCAAAACTAACCCTCTCATTTTAACACTCCAATTTTATGTTAACACATATTCCATGCATGAATGCAATATTAAAAAAGCAATATTTGATTAAATATTTAGTACAACTTAAACTGCAAAGTTAATTTTACTCATTAATAAACATTTAAAAAATAAAAGTTCAATAGCATGAGCTGTTTGATTAAATTTAAATGAGATACAGGCAACATACATTAATATTTTAAATCACTTCAGAAAAAAACTATTTTATTACTACTCTATATTTATGACCCGGCCAACATTGCCTGTTTCCATGATAACCTTAAATATGCTTAAAATCAACGTTGAATGATTATATATTTAAACTAAAATCTTTCCAAACGAATCTAAAGTTGGGGTGAGGGGTCACTGCCTTTGGTAGCGTACACCCTCAAATCTGTACGATTGTTATTTATAAATGAAAATTTATCCAAACAAACCTAGAGTTTTTCCCTCCCACTGCCTTCAGCAGCATACACCAGGAATGCTACACACACTTCCCTCCCTCCCCTCATTCAAACCTCCAATTTTTACGATTTTATATCTTTAAACCAATTCTGTATCAATTTACATTTTTAAATGAAAATATTTCCAAAGTAAAAAGGTGACAGTGACTGCAGATTTAACATTAGGCATTTGGATATATTAAACTTTCATTTCTGACAAATAGTTCCAGAGGAAATCTAAATTCAAAAATAAAAACAAATTTAAATTTTTATTTTAAGTGGATTATATGTAACAAGCAAAACGGGAAAATGAAACTTATTTCAGAATTAAATAAAAAAGTTAACACTGCATAATTGTTTTATTTCAAATTAACCTAAATTACCAAGACAGTTATTTGGCTAAAATCTGGCTTAATAATTTGTGAACATAAAAAGTTCCAAAAAGTAAAATTTATTAATATTATCAACACTCTCTCAATAACTTCACACTTGTGGTGCATTACCAACAATCTGCAACCACTAATTTCTACAGAATGCCAAGATTATCAAAAAATATTAAAACAGCATGCAAATATTTTAATAAGAAAAATAAAGTTTGAACATAAAATATAAAACAAATGAACATATTCCAAGTAAAAGAGCATAGATTCCATTTTAAAATTTACAAGTATTTAAAAAAACAAAAACATTTTTACATTGTGAAAAGTAACAGAATTAAATTGGAAATTGCATTTAATGTCCTTACAAGCTGACTTTCCAAGGTAGTCATCCCTATCCAGACCAATTAAACTCTTTCGATGTGCAGTTTTTTTTACTGCATTATATATCATTTAAATCTATACATTTCTAGAGTTTTAATACAATAGTTAATACTCTTAAAGTTTACTTTCACATACATAATTCAGTTTTTTCTAGTTAGAATAATTATTTCAGAAAGCATTTTAAAATTTATAAAAAAGAAAGAGCATTACAAATTTGCCTTTTTGCTGGACAAAGAAATTAAATTACAGAAGATTTTTAAAATGAATAATCAAGAAAACAGCTTCATTTTATAAAATGGAAGCTTCTTTAATAAAAACATTAAAGACAATTATTGTAAAAATATTTAATATTAAAATTTTTAATGCAATATTCCACACAAAAATTGAACAAACATTACAATATATTTAGGACATACTTTCAAGTACAAGGCAGTTAGGAATACATTCTAGTGTTTTTATACGAACTAGTATAGAGAATCTTTTTTTTTACATACATTTTCAAAATTAAAAATTTGGTTTCAAATAAACTTTTCAAAAAATCTACTTGTTTAAATTTTATTTTCAGATAAATTTTTTTAATGTTATTAGAATACGAGTCTTGAAATGAGATAAAAGTTTATTTCAAGGGGAGAGTTTTTAAAGATTACCAACAAAATTTAAGTACTTTAGAGGGCCTTATTAAAAATGAATAAGGTGTTCACTTAAGGAATGCGAGAACCCAGTGTACAACATATTAGTAAATACTGGATTGTTAAACATAGGAAAACTAACTGAAGTCTGACAATTGACAAAATAACTCACGTTCTTCATCTTCACCATAATAATCCCTCCATAAAATAGGACTTTCAGATTCAGAGTCCGAATCTGAGTTATCATTAGAATTGAGAGAAATTGCTGGAACTGGACGGCTTTCATTCTCATGAGAAGCATCAATAGCTTTGGACCTAAAAGAAAAAAAAAAAAGGATCAGCAAAGATTACACATACTACGATAACATAAAAGTTTTGAAAGGGCATGAAACTAAATGAGCTAATTATAATTTCTGCAATACTTTTTTACACATGTATTAGCAACGTGCATGTAACAATTCCATAGCAAGCAACCTACTAAAATAAATAGTCAGCCCCAAAAACATTTTAATCACCAAACTGTAAAAGAGAAAAAAAAAACTGAAATAACCATTTGACTGGAAATTGTTCTTTCAATCTATGGTAAGAAATAAGCTTAAGGGGATGTCTTGATACTGAAGTTGTATCAAATTCTGAAATTTTCAATATGAAGACCTAATTTTTTTAAACTTTTTTTTTTTAATCGTAGGCTTTTGTGATAAATTTGCAGATTGAGCAGATTGTAAAGAAAAAAGCAGATTGTAACAAAGTAGCTTTTTTGGCACAAATTTACAAAGCTGTTTTCATTGTTTATCAAGTGTTCACAATTCCCAATCATAACTATGTTAATTTTATACATTTAATTTTTTAAAAAAACATCAAATTTTAGTTATTTTTACATATTGAACACCAAACTGAAATTACTAAACATGCCTGGGAGGTCTACAGGGTTCTTTTTTAAATACATAAATTACAAATATGGTCTCATAGCAATAAATTGTCTTCAATGATAATATTGATGGCACCCAAGAAAATATTTATGGCACATGTGCCATGGCAGTCAATGTGTTGAACATAAATGGCTAAAAATAAAATTATGCAATCAATCCATTTTCAAAAATACAAATTTCACAAGAGAAAAAAGAAAAAAAAAATGATTAGACAAGTAAATAGTAAATATTTTATCATTTCAACGGATTGCAATTGGGCATACATCAGTAACATTTTGATTGCTTAAATTTTCCAGGAGTTTTTTTTTGTAGAGTATTAAGGCCAGGTTTAGATATTACACTACAGCTTATATTCAGAGTTGAATGAGCTTGAACCAGCCATACTCAACCTGCGGCCCGCGGGCCGCATGTGGTCCGGCGACCTTTAATATGCAGCCGGCGATACTCATTAATCTATACTAATAAAAGAAAGTTTCGCTCTGTGTGTGTGTCTGTTGGCGATGGCTAGGAAAATCCAGCCCACCTAGAAGGCTGCAAATTTAGATATAGGTAGTCCAAACCCTCTCCTGGTGCACCATTACGTCAGAATTTTAATATTTTGAAAATTAAAGCAGTTATTAATTAAAAACTGATCAAAGATCACAAATAAAAACGTCATTATTCAAAAGCTAGCTGGCGCATGTGCAGAAACCAATATCCGTATCTTCCAAAATAGAAGAAAGAAAGCCCAACACGTTTGTTTTAAGTTTTTCTAAATTCGTCATGGGCAAACGGTTAGAAATACGGAAAAACCGTCTACATATTCTGAAAGAAAATACTTTTACGTCTCAAACGATCTGGTTGGTTTGAAAAAAAAATTACATTTAACCCTTTCAAAAAAAAATAATCAAAAAGCATCGAATTAATGTTTTTTATTTTCTCCCGTTTTCAGAGCCTTGCATCCACCGAAATACAAAAAATACGAAAAAACGAAGGTCACCAAATTAAAGAACTGACTTTGCCCTTTCCAAAGCCCCCTTTGGTTTTAAAAAATACAAAAATTAACCCTTCTAAAAAGTATATTTTCTGTATGCCGTTTTGTGATTTTTGAGATTTTGGCAATTTTTAAAAATTCGCATCGGCGATTCAGAGAAAGGTACGAAAAACTAAAAATACCAGACAATATCTACATTTATTCCTTTTTCGACATCTGTATTTGTTTTTGAAAAATACAAATATTAACCTTTCAAAAAAAAAATTAGTGTGCAGGACTCTTTTGCGAATTCAGATTTTCTATGATATATAAAATCTGGCATCGGCTTTCTAAAATAACCAAACAAAAATCAAACACACCTAAAGACATCTACGTTCTGTCGGATTTAGGCAGAAACCTTTAGTTTAAAAATAAAATCACGTTAACCCTTTCGAAAACGTTTTTTACCGTAAGTCAATTTCGCTTTTTTAACTATTTCCCCTATCTTTAAAAATCCGAATTTGCGTTTATAAACAAGATACGAAAAACTAAAAATACCTCAACTAATCTACATCCCTTTGTTTTTTTAAAATCTGGTATCCGTTTTGAAAATTTAATTTTAACCCTAAAAAAAAAAAATACTTTCCAAAACTCGCGCGATTTTCGTTTTTCGGTCCAGGTTTAAAAATCAGCATCGACTCAGGAAATGTGAGTACGAACAAACAGTAGACTCCAGATCATAGACGCGTTCATTTTCTTCAAAACTCATGATTGGGTTTTAAAAAATATCTACATTAACCCTTTAGAAACCGATCGATTACGTAACCAACTTTCGCGATTTCCGCTATTTTGGCAATGTTTATCCGTGGTTAAATTTCAATTCTACTAGGAAATTTGGTTGGGTCGAGTGGTCTGAAAAGGCCTCTTCTAGAACAGACTGCGCCCCCTGGCAGTGGAAGGTGTAACTATGGACCCGATTACGACGGGGTTTGGTTTAAGTTTCGTATAGAACAGATTAATATTTTTGGCCCGTGCAACGCCGGGCGGGTTAGCTAGTCTATATTTATAAAATCAATTGAGATGTGCATAAAAAATTTTTAAAGCCTTCATATTGTTCTTTATATATTTTCATGGAGAGAGAAAATTTGCCCTGTTATTTATAAAACTAATTTAAAATTATCTTAAAACATGTTAAAGGCCAATTCGTTAGTCAAAAGTTCTTTTTACATTTAGTTCTATTTGTGCAATAGTGGCGCATATATTTCTTTATCTTCAACAGTGAACAAACATTTCAAATTTGCACTATATATTTCTAAAAAATATTTTGCATTGAGGTAATGACTTTTTTTTTAAAGAAAATCATTTTTTTTTTTACTTTTAAATGCTGCATTGTTATATTATTTGTTTATACTAGCTAATGATGCCTATTAGGAACATTAGGGTTAAACGTTTGCCGCAGAAAAAAAATCGGCAGCAAAACGTTTTATATCACCAATTCCAAACAAAAATCTTCGCGGCATATTTCTACATAACTTTGAATAGAAATCTACTACGAAGTATATTGTTCGGAAATAGTGGTGTTAAATTTTTTGGTAACATTTCTTCTGCTACAAATCTTCAATCCTACTAATTATATTAACTTTATTCTATAGCTTTGTTATACTACTTTTGTTATCTTACTATTTTAATTTCACTTTTTTTACATTATTATACAAGTATGTTGCGGCCCGCCTGACCTCGCAAACATACGTTTGCGGCCCGCGAGAAAAAAAGGTTGAGTATGGATGGCCTGAACCAATACAGAGAAGGGACCTATTTGTAAGAGCAATTCTAATTGATTGGCTGATGAAACCCTCCACCATCAAGTCACCAGGGGTTTTTTTTTTTTTTTTTTTTTTTTTTTTTTTTTAACTGATCAAACATTACCAGAGACCGGGTGGAGACTTTTAGATATCAAAAAAGGTTTTTTTTTTTTTTTAATGAATTATTAGGAGTGGTATTGGTGTGATAAATAATGAAAGAAACCCAATTTGTAGCTCTCCACAGAAGAGACATAGAAATTTAAGTACTTATATCCATAGTAAAACAAATTTTTAGACCCCGTCCACACCACCTACTACAGAGCCCAATAAGGGAATGCACATTCATACACCAGTGCTAACCAGGACCCATAAGCTCACTCCTACGTCACTCTCCCCTCAACAAGATGACTAGTAAATAACCACTTGATCTCTAGCCAGTGACAAGTCAGCTGACCAACCGATTAATGCATACAGGATCAATATGAATCTCATTTTCCCCATTTACCTGAAGCAGAAGTCAAAACAATGTGTGGGTTTCCCCTCAACTGCCAGGATCCCCTTTCCAAGAACACAGGTCGCCATCCATGGCAAACGAAGTTCTACAAAAATTCTTCATGCCTATATAGACAGGTTGCAATTTGACTATGGAGAATTGTTCTCACCTCCGAAGAAGAAACCATGATGACAGTAAAACAAAAAAGGAAAGAAGACAAAAGTAACAAGAGAAAAAAAATTGCTCAGGAGCCTGGGGTTGAAATGCCTGTGAATGCCTAAAGTAGGTATATGCTTGGAGAAGCGAGAAGTGTTGGAAATAACCACCATTCACATCCAAACAATTCTGAACTGCAAATTCTATTACTCTAAATGCAGCTGGTAGCACATATTGTGTCATTGACCAAAATCCAGTCACCTCCAATGATGCCATCACATTTCATAGAAAGCAAAGTTGAAATAAAAATTTCACTGAAGTATTTTCATTATTGTTAAAGTTGAAAAATTCAGGTTCAGATTGCAGAGAGACACCTTGTATTTTTGATGGAATAAATTGATTGTGATGCCAGTTTCCTGTATACAAAAGTGTCTTGATTGCATTACCTACCATGAAAGTTTGTTCATAAATTTTAGGGATAACTGTTACAATATCTGAAAATCACTTGCTCCAGATACTGCTCTCTGGTGCATTTAAAAACTGCCTTGCTAAATCACAAGCAGGAGCAAAGTTATTCTTCCTGGGTTACCACCATTTGAATAGATATAGATATTTTCAACTCCAGACCCTTTTCACAAATAAACAGTATGACTAAAATTTTCTTACCAATTCCTTTAGAATTTATCTTTTACTCTAAAAAAAATTAAATCAAAAAAAATTATTCATTTTAATACTTTTTTTTTAAACGACTAAAATTTTTTGCTACCAAAATCTATAGTAACATCAACAGGAAAAGTTGTCAAATTACAAGCTTATGGAAAAGATTATTTTTAATCTAATGAGAGTGCTGAACCTATTTTTTAATTATCACTAAACATTTTGATTACTGAAATAGCCTTCACCTGACTACCATCTGCAACAAAAGTATAATGTTGCATTCTACTTCTGTTTCATACAATTTCCAGGTTATCAGTTTACATTCAAATGACTACATTCAGCAAAATAGAACTTTTTAAAATGATTATGATATATGCTTAGTGCAACAAAAACAACCCTCAAACGGTATGAGAGCTCAGACAATTTCTCAAATCACCAAAGCCTAATCTATGTTTATTCATAGGTTAATTAGATGTTTGTAAATGACAGGATCATTACAGCCTTATCCAAGACCAGGGCACAATAGTCAGTTTAGTGACAAATAAAATAATTTATATCTTAACCTATTTTGCTATGAATCCACACGAGAGTATCTAACAAGGAAGGTCCCCTTAAAGCGCATACTCAGAAAGTTTTGAAAAAAAATGAAGCTACAAATGTATGTAATAAAGGAACAGTGAAATTTAGCTTCAGAATTTTAGTAGAAAATCTGCAAAAAACTTTCGCATATTTGGCACAAAAACACACGATTTGGCTAGCAACATTTTTCCTTCGCCAAACGCAAACGATTTTAATGCATTTGAAATTGCTTGTAAAAAGATTATTCGAATGCGCAATATTTAATTAATTTAAACGATGAAATATTTATTATTTTTTGTATAATATATACAAAGCTGCTTGTTGCTGCAGTTATTCATTTTTACCACTGTAAAAATATGTTCTATGTTTTGGAAGCTGCAAATATATATTTTATGTTATAGCGAAGCTGACATTTAAGTTGTGTATTACTGAATTATTGAATCTGCATGTTTATTTTCACTTTTAGTTAACAATCTAAATTAAAAAAATATATGAATCTGGAAGGTATATTAAAGTAAGCGAAGAGTTTGAAGAAATTCTTTTTACGAGACCTGTCTATGAGATTTTTGTAAGATTTGAAAGAGTAAAATTGTCATAAACTTAAAACATACGAATGGGTTAATTCTATGGCTCATGATACCATACCCTCTTGTTCAGAATAGTTTGCATTTTACGTTCAACATTTTCAACTCTGTACTTTTGCATTATTAATTTAAAATATTTTTTTTAATCAGATTAAATAAAATCACTCACTCTTTCTTCTCTATTACCGATTGAATGAAATTTCCCCTATTTTTTTATCCACCATTCCATGATTTTTTCTAATTTAAATGGCTTCAACAGTTGCACAAGTAATTTAAAAATTTATTTTAAAAGGAAAAGCCCGATGACATATAGATTCGTTATACATTTCTATATTGAAAAAGTCTTGTTTCCACAGCAACAAAAACTTTGTTGAATTGACAATGTTCAGAATCGGGCTTATTTTTGAACTTTAAACAATTTAAATTTAAATTTTGTTTTAAAATTGTAAAATACAATCATTAAATTCCATTATATATGCATATAAATGTGTACACAAAATTGTAGTTATAAAAATTTATTATACAAGTTAAACATGCATAAACAAGTTCAGTATGAAAAAGTTTTTCCTTAAAGAGTATTTGTCATAAAAGCGTATTTTTTTAACCCCTTGAAGGGCAGTGGGATATAATATACCCACTTATTTTAATTCCCAAATGCCACCGGAATTTTGGAATCAGATTTTACTTTTATAAAATACGTGAAGAAAATCTTTTACTTATTTGAAAATAAATTTGTTGTTAAATCCCGGTGTGACTCAATTATTTCAACATTTCAGAAACATAAGTACTTTGCCTCTGAAAGGGTTAATTTCATTCCATCGCCAACCAGCGATAAATCGCCAAATAAACAAAAATTTCATATTTTTTACGGACGTTATATCAAGGTTCCGCAGATTTTTTTTTTTTTTTTTTTTTTTTTTATAGACGTATATATCCTCATGAGAAGAACATTCTGAAATTTTTTCAAAAATTTGAGTATGTGCTTATGGAGACCTTCCTCGTAAGAAGCAAATTCAGTTAAATATACCATGCTCTACAATTTGGAAAATACATCATGAAAGGAAGTAGCATCCCTCTTTATCTTTCCGATTGGCATGTCATGTGGATTTTTGCAATTTGTTTCTAATACAATATGCAGTTAATTCATGGTTTGTATGGAATATTCTGTGGACAGATTGATGTTACTGAGCTATCAACTGCTACAATGATCATTATTGGAACAATACAAATCTCTTTATCGTTCATGAAGTACATTACAAACAGATTTTCTGTATCTGTGTGGCATGGAATCTGGAACAATACATTGACACTATTTTATATCAAAGATCCCTGCAGGCAATAGGTACCATGATCTTATTCTAAATGTTGCTGTCAAAGATTTTACACAAAATACAGTATCATTAAAAGATTACAATTGTGTTTGGTTTCAACATGATGGCAGTCCACAACATAACACTCAAATAGGAAGCAATTTCATTAATACAGAGTTTGAAAATCATTGGATTGGTCTACAGACCCACAGAATGGCCACCAGATTTAACTCCAGTAGATTTTTACTTGAGGAGGTGAATTTATGCTTTAGTGTGTGTTCAACATCCACTAAATGTGCAAGATTTGTGTGCCAGAATAACTTATGCACTGCAAAGCATCACACACACCATGAACTAGAAAGTGTTTCATTTAATATTTTGTGAAGAGCACAGTTTTGTGTTTGTGAAGACGGCAGACACTTTAAAACTAGGGTTTAAATGATCTTTCATATTTGTTTCATAAAATGAAATCTGTAAAAAATTTGTACACCCAAGTATATAGACTAGATCTGTTCAATGGATAATTTTATTGCAAATAGTATAATTCTTCACGTAACTTCATGTTTTATATTGTTAAATTGCTGCAACTTGTTTTATGTATCCATGCGATCATGTTATATAGGCTTGTACAATTTAGTGAATAAATTCTGTATGCCAGTCTCAAAACCCATTCTATTATAAATCTAAATATGCTTTCAATGCTTACTGCCATTTTTCTACATTTCAATACGTACACACTGATTTTTAAATTTGTGCATCAATGGTTAAAAACTGTATTAAAAGCATGTAAAAATATCTTATTTACATTTTAGAAAGATAAGCAGAAAAATAAACATGGATTGACCTACATGTTACAATACTAGTTTTACAAGCTGTCCCTAATTTTGCCAAGGATTTTGCAGTTTTAGTTTTGAGGAAAAGAGAGCTAAGTCACTATTTTTTACTTTTGATAACTCAGTGACTTTTTAACAGATATTCAAACTAAACTTTTTGGATATGAATAAGGATACAACCAAGAACATTTCTGCAGTTAAGGTTTTATATTATATATGAAGAACACCATTTTTTTTTAAGGAAAGACATTTCCTTTTCTTGTGGAGATGAAAGTATTCTCTGGATTATCTACCTTCCTATGAATATGAACATTGTTATATAATTTTTTTTAAAATCTCTTATACTTAAAGAAATAAACAATTAACTACTTTTTTCAGACACCCTGAATATGAATATATATCTTCAGTTTCAGAATGATATAAAATATGTCATTACTGCACAATGTAGAATTATAAAAATCAAATATTGATAACTTCACAATAATGCAAGCAATACGAGTGACTACATTTCATTCTAGAAATAGGATTGATCAGTCGTTGATTAACATTTGAATAAATACGGAGATATGAAAGATGAGTTTAGCATGTTCACACACCTATTATGAACAATTGAAAGTTTTTGGAAATCTGCACACGTAAATGGACCTTTTTTCTTGAGTGCACTCTTTTTGGGCATGGCATCCATAAGAGGTTCTTTGGCAGGGATCTCCTCAATAGTTGAGGTATTCACCATGGGGTCTCGCTCAGAGAATACATACACAACACATGGGCTTGGAGAATCAACATTGGGGACTTTTTCTTCAGGATCACACTGATCATTTGTTTGATCTGGAAAGAAAAATTAGGTTTAAAATATGCTCATATACTCATTTTCCATTGAAAAAAAAAACACTTGTAGCAAATTAAAACAAGTGGGTAGGTGTGATCGAAGATCGCTCAAAGGGCTTCGTTTAATATTCCTTTCAAAACATTTTATCCTTTCTTTAATAAATTCAAACAAATTTCATTTAGCAAAAAAAAAAAAAAAATGTTTTTTATAAAGTAAAAATTTACCGGTCTATTTTTTCGTTTTTTCGAATATCTAAACCAGCCGGATAGCGGACCAAGCCCGCTATTATATTTTGTCATACTAATATCCGTCATACGGACTAAATGTAATATTTAAAAAAATAATTTCAAAATTAAACAAATTATACACTTTCAAAATGCTAAAATATGCGAATATTTCCATAATCTGATTTTTGTCACGATTCAATATGTTTCTCAAACTCATATATTTACTATTTTCTATTATTTATATTGATACTCGCTTTGTATTATTCTCAAACATTTGAAAAATTAGTTAAACTTCCCATATGACGTCAAATTTTCTTTTTAATTCTCTAATGACGTGATTTTAATCTGTTTTGTGTACTTACACATACTCATACTCTTTGTATTATTGAGAAATCTTAGACATTTTTCGTTTTATTACAACTATGACGTCAATCAATTTTATTTCATATTAATCTTTTTTTTTCATTTGGTGAAACTTTATTTCATTTTTCACGTGGAAATAGTCTGATAGAAAATAATTATTGTAGAAAGAATTTTATCGTGGATTTTTAATTTTTGGCATCGACTATAATGAAAAATGTTTAAATTTAATAAGAAAAGGCTGTTAAGAACTTTGGTTTTTTCTCTCTATTTATTAAAATACGAATTTTTCAAATTTTAATATTTTCAGCTCTTCACAGCTGATATTCAGATTTATACACTAAGTTTTAACTCTGTAAGTTACATAATTTCTGAGAATGGCTCTGTGACAGACAGACAACGCAGCGTGAGCAATAGGGTTTCGTGAGATGAACGAAACCCTAAAAACTAAAGTTATAAAATGCCAAATTATTTCTTAAGCCTCTAACTCAGCCATACTCAACCTGTGGCCCGCGGGCCGCATGTGGCCTGGCGACCTTTTGTGTGCGGCCCGAGGCACATAGTCATTAATCCATATTTATAAAATTAACTGAGATGTGCATAAAATGTATTTAAGACCTTCATTATTGTTTTATATTTTTTCATATTTTTTATATTTTCATATATTATTAATTTATATTTTTTCATATAAGCGAAATCTGTCCTGTCATTTCTAGTTAATTTTAAATTATGTTAAAACATCTTAAATGCTGTTTCCTTAGTCAGAAGTTGTTTTTGCATGTAGTCCTATGTGTTACGTTACAGTGGTGTGTACATTTCTTAATCTTCAACACTAATCCAATTAACTATTCTAAATTTGTTAAATTTGCAATATATATATATATTTCTAAAATTTAAAAAAAAACTAATAAATAAAAAGTTTTTGCTTTGAGCAAATACGGATAGAAAAAAAAAAGATAAGAAAATTTCTAACTTTTTTCTTTAGAACTTTTATATTCTGCATTGTTATATTATTTGGTTTTATGGCTATGGCCCTGTATGTGTGTATATAGCTAATACTTCTTTTTAGGGTTGAACGTTCTTCTCTGAAATAACTGGCATGAAACAATTTGTACACCATTATTTCAAACTTCGTGTCTTATTTCTACAACATTTGCAGTAAAAATATACTACTTATAGTTTATTGTTTGGAAAAAGTGGTGTTGAAATGTTTTTGGTAACTTTTCTTCTGCGAAAAACATTCAACCCTACTCATAATACTAACTTTGTTATATTGCTTTGTTATACTACCTATATTATTTTACTATTTTATTTACCCTTTTTAGGTGCGTTCGTAATTATATAAATACGTAGCACCTATTGTCGCTTTGTCCATCCGTCTGCATATAACAACGCAAAAACTACCCAACCGAATGGTTTGGAATTTAAGATACATTATCTATGCAGAATTTTGTCGAGACATTTCAATTTTTTTAGAAATCTAATCAAAACTTTAGGAGATATTAATAAAAATATTTATTAAGAAATTAAATTTTTTTTTTTTAAATCCGTGCTTTCTTGTTAGAGGAGCTTCCGAGGTTTAATCGTCAAGCGACCGAGATACTTATTTTATGACAGAAATTAATCTGCAGATGATATAATTCATTTCACAGAATTAAAAATCATCAAGATCTGAATATTTATTTAACTAGCTATAGTACGAACGCACCTCATTTGTCACGTTTGACGTACAATTTCCAACTTGTTTAAGTGTGTTGCGGCCCGCATAATGTCTAAAATATATGTCTGCGGCCCGCGAGAAAAAAAAGGTTGAGTTTGGCTGCTCTAACTAAACATAAAAACTAGTAAAATTACAGGTAGACTTTGTATAAAAAAAATATTCAAAGTATTTCTATAAAGTAAGCCATAAAGTAGTGGAATGATGAAACAATACATGAACATTTTAACTGGTAATAAACATTATGCAATACACATTACAAATTAGAATTTAGTCAAAAATAAGATACAGGAAAAAACCCTTAACTATACAGAAATTTTTTAAAAATTACTATTGTAATTTGTATAGATTAAATTGCATGTATAGATTAAAAATTCCATAATTATGTCTTATCTCAAAAGTACATTGACCCCAAAACCCTAGACAATTTTTACATTCCATTTTGATGCACAAATGGATAAAAAATTCCTTTATGTCTATGGTAGAAAGTAGCAACATATCAAAGCATTAACATTCTACCCTTTTGAAGCACATTGGGTCATTTTGACACTTTCCTTCACCTTCATTGGGGAAAAAAGATGAGTGGCAGACAAATGTATACAAAAGTTTGATCCCTATCATATGACTAATGGTCTAGTGAATAGTATGTTCAGTGTGTGTAACAATTGTGTGAAGTTCAGCTCTGGTCAGATTGACACGTGTGTCACATACCCGTGCTTGGAAAAATGTTATAACCGTTTTTGTTCAAGTAAAATTAAGTATGAAAAACATTTTAAACTTGTTCCTTAATTATTGACACTATGCAATATGCATTTAGTATAACATATTCAGATTTTGAGACTGCAGGGAATAATAGTTTTTTTACACTTTTATATAATCATTTATACTTTTGTACAATTTCCCATTGCAACATAAAAAAGGTAAATTTTTGAATAAATCCATTTTCCCCCCCCCCATGAAAATACATTCTAATATAACACTTTCTGTACTTCTATGTATCAAAATAAGTTTTTTGCATGAAATTTCTTTTTGGGTTGATTTGTATTACAAGCAGTGGCATAGTTACAGTGTTTGGCACCTGCAGCAAGAAGTAATTTGACACCACTCTAAATAAAGACAATTTGGTAACAGCATATGTAGTTCCACAGAAATCATAAAAAGTGACTTTATAACATGTTTTCCTTCATATTCCATCATTTTAAAAATTCTAATTTTTTAAATAAACTTTCATACATTCAACTCATGTTAGGAGTAATCTATACTTACTAATTTTAGTTGAAAAAAAAGAGTGGGGGGGGGGGGCAAGATATCCTTAATTTGTGTTTCTTGGCATTCGCCAGAGGCAGCCACTCCCCTTTGTCCCACCCTAGCTACACTACCGATTCTGAATGAATTAATCAAGCTGCCCAAACTAAAGATATTTTCAAATAGACTTTAAGCATGTGTAGTAAGTAGATAATTTGAATGAAAATAAATTTAGAATTTCAAATTTCCTAAGCAGGCTCAAGACAGTATACCTGGTAAAAACACGAAGCCTTTAATAAAGCTAAATAAAAGCAATAAAAAAAGATTTAATTCATATTATAGACACCCACAATTGTTTTCAAATGTATATTTCTTTATTGTTGCTTAAATTCAGATAGAAGACTTAATAGATTAAGACTGCGAGACCTACAGATATTAAACAGATTAAAAGCCACTTTTAAAAAATGCATTGCAAAATTATTGAAAAAACTAATTATGGGTGTCCGTAATAAACTAAGACTCCTGACATATACCAGCACTTGTAAACACCAACTGACATAGTAAAAAAATTAATTGCAAACCAGGTAATGCACACCACTGTGAAAGTTAAGATTCCTTTAAATTATGAACTTTAAAAGATTAGCAACTTTAATTGCATGATATACAAGGATAAACTATTTTATATATTTACGAATTAATTTGGGAGGGCTGAGAAGCAACTTACCAGGCTGAGAATGAAATTTAGACACTAAAAGAGGCGATGGATTAGAAAACATAGGAGGAGGTGGTATGGGCCCAATGTCATTTACAGATATTGGAGGCTCTGGAAGAACAGAGAGGAGTATTTCTCCATCATTTGAAGGCACCTCTTCAACATCTGGAAGGTTTAACAGGGAAACATTGTGTATCACAGGCACAGCTGTAAAAAATAAAAAAAAGCTTTAAAATTTCAGAATTATGAAGATTTTCATTTCAAACATTTTTCCCCTTATATAAATTCAATTATCTTTGAGAGTTTTTTTAACGAGCAAAAAAAATCTTCCAAAATAATTGATACTCTCTGCAGACTTGTAATATCATAATAAAATGAATGCTCACAAACAAGAGCTTAGATACATGATCATAGTACCCATATTAAAAATCCCTGACGGCTCGGCCTACAGGCACAGGTAGATTTCGAAGACTCAGTCCATGGGGAGTTTATTTGTTGGCAATTGCAGAAGAAATTACCTTTTTGCCATGATGTGGCATTTGGAAACTCCCCTTCGAAACCTAACTTGTTTGCAGACAGAGCAGGCAGGGATGATTTTTTTTTTTTTTTTTTTTGGGCTATAAGGGTAGGTTCTATACAAAACTAATAAATTTAAGCAGATTTGATATCTTCTGAATTGACGAAGTTAACTTTTTTCTTCTAAAAACCACCTTTCCTCACCCCCCCCCCCCCCCCCCCCTTAAGGCCATTTTTAATGATATCAAAAATCTGCCATACATAAATTTTCGGGCCTTTCCCTAGAAGTAATACTTTGAACGGATTCGATACGCATCATAATTAAGAAATTATGGGGATTTTTCGGTTTTTTACAAAAAGCCCCCCCCCCCCCATTTCCCCCCCTGGTTCGATTTTGCCCATTAACGAACTTGACTGAGATTTTACGCCTTTTGATTTTATGTATCAGTTTGGAAGAGATTTGTGCAGCATTATGGGAGTTATGTCCATAAAAAAGTGACATGATAGATAGATATAAAGTTTTGAACTGGGGGTGGTTTTGGGTTCTAGGAGTCAGGATCGGTGTAGATCTGAAAAAATTTTTCAAAAATTCTAACTTAGGTGAGAATGTAATAGGTAGTATTTCTTACGAAATCTACCTAAAACTTATAATATCAGCACAGATTGTTTTATGAAATTTATGCTCGATACAATATTTAACAGTTAATTATGGATTTTGTTTCACATATCCGATAACAGTTTCTCCAGATAGGTGCTTTGATTGATTAATCTGTCAATTTGTAATTATTTATCCTTTGTAGTGAAGACATTGACCTATTTTATGAAAATTCTCATTTCAATAAATCAATTGTTAGTTTTCGCTTATCTTTATTTAAAAAGTATTTTTAACCACTTTACCGGCGACAGGTATGGGGAAACAGTGCTTTTACCCCCGACTTATCTCGGGGCAAACGGTGAAGAGGTTAAAAACTTATTAACTTATTTCAACAAATTAATATATTTAAGACAGCTAACAGACTTAACCAACCAGCAATTTTTTTTTTTTTTTTTTGTGTTGTGTGTGGAGGGGGGAGGGGTACAGAACCACAACAATTAACATAGTCTCCTGTAACTTATACACACTTTTCAGCACTTCAATTTGAACTCATTTATTTTTTATTTTATTTACTTCCCAGCTTACTACAATTAAGACTTTATATTAAAATAAAAATAAGTACCAAAAATAGACTTCTTTGTAAGCAGATTTTCTACAGAGTGTACATAATAGCATTTATTTTCAAACCAACTTGCAATAAATTAACTTTAGAAGATTTGTCAAACTAATAAATATTGAAGAAATACTTAAGACTAGTCGTAACTAGTCTTGTAACTAGTCTTAAAACCACCGTAATTCTTGCCCATTATAGATATGCATAACATAAGAAATGAAGATAAAACATGTGTAAACTATTTATAAAATTCATTGCAATTAAAATAAACTCAACTTGATGATGTCAAACTTCAAACGCTCTATTACTGAATTGCATAAAAGAAACATCCTTATAACTCCAAAAATGATAATTAATATTAACTAACAGTTTACTGCGCCAGATTAAGTCATTTCCAATTAAAATATATCTTTGAATTGAAATTTGAATGAAATACAGTCTCATGAAAAATCCAAGAGTGTGGAAAATATGATTACAAATATCTCGCCAACTAATTATCCGATCGACTTCATTCTTTATGCAAAATATGTTTTTTATTGTCTTTTATATTCATTCCTTAAAATAAAGTTTCGAAATTTTTTTATATACCTTCATCAGAACGAATATTTCGAAAGTCTGAAAAAAAAAGAAATGTTCTGGATAATTGAGGTTACTGAAATTCAATAGGCTTCTTCTCATTATTACATACCAAGTACATACCAAATTTCAAGTCTATCAATTTGTTCAGGAGAAAAAGTTTACAGACACAGCAATTTTTTTTTTTCTTCTAAAAATTTGTTTTGGAATCTCCAGTGTCTGAAACGTGTAAATCCATTAAAAAAAAAATCAATTTTTAAAACGATTACAAGACTTACTCTATACTACGTACGATAGGCAAGTAACAAGAAAATCTTAACTAGTATGATGTGGCCATCACAAAACTCTTTATGCCATTGCCAGCAACCCCTCATTAGTAAACAAATCCAAAATTAAATAGATAATTAAAAAATATATCTTTCATTCCTTGAAATTTCATAGGTGCAAAGATTGCAGAAATTATGGAAAGCACATAACAGCAGCACGACCTGTCAAACAATATCCACCCAAACCTAATCTGTAAAAAGTTTAACTGAATTCGAAATTTAATCAAACTATCCCATAGATGCCAAAGGATAGTGTGGGAGGTTTCTGCAGCTTTGTAGCAACGATCGTCCTTCAGTTTAATATTTTAGTATTTCTGAATAGTAAAAGTTGTTTAATCGCAGAAATTTTGCGTTTAAATAAAGCGAAAATTACTATTCGAAAATACCACTGGTAGGAAAAGTTAAAAATTGTACTCGCCCTGCACGTCACGCATACGCGATGCTCACCGCGAAAGGATTAGGGCTCATTCATACATACCGATGTTCAGCAACTGAGAAATCGCTGTAAGTTCCGTTGACAATCAACACACAACGTCAACTGAAATTAACGATTTTGCCGTTTCTGAGCATCATCGTGAATGAGCCGAGCCGCTAAACGCTTATTCGGCGCCGTCAGTTATCGCTACTAATACGCCGATAATAGATTCAAAATTCCCCCACATCAAGACGCCGAATGGAGTTGCAACGGTGTTGGCCATAACTCTGTATTCGTAGTTGGGAACTCTGAATAGACGTTTTTATTCAGATTAGTGATGGATATGTTACGGGGATGCATCATAAAAGGAATACTATTTGTTTAATCAAAAATACGTATTTAGCCAGGTACGTTGTTTTAGCAGCAACCCAGTTTTACCCACTCTCCCAAAAGTTAATTTACTTAACAGATTAAATTAATTTAGCACATTGACCGTCATGGATCTCAAATGCGCGAAAGCAATATTTCCCGGAGCGCCATATATTACGAATACGTATGCCACTAATATTGTGACTGAAGACTTTATTGCTATGAAACGGGACAATTGATATTACCATTTAAAAAAAAAAAAAAAGACCTACCTAAATCGGGGAGCAAATTGACCGCATATTTAAGTTTCTTCAAAAATGCAAAAGCAGAGAAGAGTCTTAGATCATTCTATATTGCATTCTACTGGAAAATAAATCGCGATAAGGGGGAAATATTCAAATTTAATGTAGTCTGAAGTCCTTTCCTTCCCAAATTTTTAGGACCCTCAAATATTGAATCCCATCTTCGAATTTGTCTTTTGTGCAGTGAATTAGAAATTAATATTGGTATATTGTCATACATGTAATGTGGATAAACACCAAGTAACTTTCTGTTTATATAAATATTTTTTAACAACAAGACAACGGTTTGCGCGCCAGAAATTATCAACCCCCCCCCCCCCCCCCCAATCTTATAAATCTGTCCCTGGCACGAAAAGAAACTAATACGAAAGCTTCATGCACAGTATATATGAAGTTCCGTAATCATAAATAGTATTCATTACGCACACATTAAAATGAGTACTCAGTGGCGCAGCGTAGCGAAGTTTTAGGTGTGGTTTGCAACAGGGTGCCCCCCCCCCCCCCCCCCAAAAAAAAAAAAAAAAGGGTCGTCTAAAAATTCTTGCATAAAATTTAGCTTGTAAAATCTAGTTATCAATAAAGAGGGACTAAATATTTCGAATTGCCTCGGCCACTCAAAATCCACTCTACTCCACCGAGTACATATACGTGTTAAATGAATAAAAATGTATACAAACCATTACTCTGGGGTGTTGCTGTCAACGGCGTCTGCACGCTGGTCACCACAATAGTGTTGTACGTGTCCGAATTAGAACTTAAACTCGTAACACTTTGTACATTTCGACAGCTGTCAGTCTCCGCCAAGCTAGCATCTGTTACGAAGCCGTTCATTTGAGGAATGTGGTTCTGGTGCAAGGAATCTGAAAAATAACCGTACATGCATTGCTAAAATTTATTTTTTGCAAGAATTCAATTAAAATTATGCAGCTAATTTAGCGGTTCTTATGATAAAAACTAATCATTCGAAGGAACAATTTAGTTTTTGAAAATTGACAGAAATATTAAAGTTATTGTCAGATAAATACAAGGGCTACATTCTTCAACCTAAAATTTGGAAACCGCCTGCATTTTAGAAAACATCTAGGCAATACTGCCATCTGGCAGAAAATGTTTTCACTTCGGGAGTAAAAATATTTGTTTAACGAAAAGAACATAAGGCCGGAAGTTGAAAGATTCTCGAAAGCAAAAAATGGGACAACGAGTTAACTTGGAAGCGAACGCAGTGTTCAGCTCCAAAATAAAGAAAACAGCATAGTTGCGTAGCTCACGTTTTCACTTAATTTAACCTCTGCAATAAAAAATGAAAACGACCACGTAACAAGTACATAACAGTATTAAAAATTTAAGCCGTTCAGTGAAAAAGCTTCCTGAATCTCTAAACATTCTACAAAAAATACAGCATTGATTAGTGTATTAAGTAATTTAGACAAAAATGCAGGTACGACCTCTTCGGAGACATATTTCAGGCTATTTATAAATGCAACCTCCAAAACGTAAGGGAAAAAAAAAAAAAAAAAAAAAAAATCAGTATTTCGGAGCAGGGACCCGATTACCGCAGGGACAAACTTCCACCAGTTACTCCAAAAAAGAAATTGTTGCCTTATTTAGGACAAATTCAGAGTTTAAAATAAGGCAATAATTACTTTATATATTACTTAATTATAAGGGTCCTGCTCCGGAGAATTATTACCGGCCGGTTCGGATGCTAATCCAGGACAAATAGACCGATTTTTTTATGTGCTTATTACGATACTGTGAAAGTGAAGACGCAATGCTAATATTTATTTTACTTTGAACGTAAACAGCTACGCGAAAATTTAAATTAAAGGACAAAGGGATTGTAAAAGTTCTACATAGCTGCCAACCGTTCCTTCCCCAATTTACTTCGAACTCTAAAAATTTAATGAGTTTTTTTCTATATGGTAAACATAAAATTTCACTTCTTAAATAAAAATTTTACTTTAAAAATCTGAACAGTTGGCGCACATGGTAATGAACAAACAAAACTGCAACAGCCCTACACCAGGACTTTATTAAAGCATGGAACGATGGGGCCGTGGTACTGAGCTCTTGATTGATTTTTTTGGTGTGGGGATTGGGGGAGCGCACAAATTTATATATAAAAAAAATGTTCAAAATAATTTTAGAAAAATATTTAAATGTTTTAAATTTAACCGAGTAAAATAATTACATTTAATCGATACGTTAATCTTGCACAAATTAAACATTTAGACAATTTTTTTCTAATGTAAAAGCAGCAATCAATGTTTGGCTTTCATTAATTCTAGCCAAAGCCTTAAAGAAAAAAAAAAAAAAATGACAATTTGCACGTGTTTTTATTTACTTGTTTTCTGTGTCAACTTTGAATACACTCTAAAGAGAATATACAAATTACAAATATGTATTTATATGTCCGATAATATTAAAACAATCTACTCCAACTTTTGCAAAGTATTGGTAGGATAGTATGTAAAAATTTTGGATACTTGTCAATGAGTAGCAAAACGCCATGTTCCTTCCAACCCAACATTGTGTGCTTACGATTTCATTAACCAGATATTAAAATGGCATGCTTTCATAATGAAGGAAATACAAAGAGGTATACAAAAAGATGAACGAGTTAAATCTCTAATTTTGATAAACTTAATAATGTGTGAATGTAGGCATCAAATTTAAGATGTTAATGTTGGAGACTACTGCAAAAACCGGTATTAAAATTGCATGAAAATGCAGACAAACAATAAAAAATTCGGAAAATTGAGAGTGTGAAAGATTTATTTCCGATTAATGAGACATTTAATTTATCTGTTATGGATATAAAGAGTTAGTGCAAAACCAATTTTGATTCATGATTTCAGGAGCAAAAGTTCTGTAAATATAAGCAAACAGGGGAAATTAAATCCCCTTACTCTATTCCAGATTTGATTCCTGCACGGGTCGGGTTGTATCCGAACCGAACCCGAAAATTTCATTTGAAGTCAACCCGCAACCCGACTCGAACCCATCAAGAACACTAAAAAACTTAACCCGAAATGAAAGGAAATTAATGTTTTGATACAATTATGAAAGTAATCTACAATTATATATCCAATACAAATTTTACCTTTTATATAGAAAACTTGCATCTACATTCTTTAATATTCAAATATAGTAAAAACTCTGAATAGCGGACACCTCGGGATCGTTGACTAGAGTTCTGCATCGGATCGGGTTGTCCCCCAATTTCCTTTTTTTTTGCGTCGGAGTGACTAATTTACTTTCTGCCGGTCGGGTTCACTCTAGAATGTTTCTTGTATTTAGGTTTTTGCAAGTCTGGTTCAGATTTTCAGAAAACATTTGAGCAGAACAATGTTTTAGATGCAAATACGTATTTGAATGTGAATGAGTATTCCATTTATTGCGCGAGAAACAAAATGTACATAAGAAATGTGATCAAACATTGTTCTTTCTTTTACGGTACAGTAAAGAACCCTTTTTATCTTCTCTCAGAAAATGAAAAATAGTCTCTTTGATACACATAAAAATAAATGTATTTGATAATTTATGCACATGCATCTTACGTGCGTAGATTGGAAGGTGTTCACCATGTAAAGGTTAAAGTGTTAGGAATTGAAAAAATGTTCGCTAAATAGGTGTCCATTTTTCGGAAGTATCCGTTATGGAGGTTTTATTGTATACAATAGATTTCTCACCTGAAAATATATTTTGGATATCCTTTTGAAAAATCGGGTCAACCCGAACTGACCCACATTAGTCAAAATCCAACCCGAACGGCAACAAAAAATTTATATATATATATATATATATATATACATATACAAAAATCTAGGCGCCAATGGTCTGATTCCCACCACTAAATTTTATTAGTATTCTTAGTCAAACTTTAATTTTAGGCGAAGTATGCTAGTAATCTGTATTCTTATTAGGCGAAGAATTCTAAAAATTTTGTGGTGGGAATTGGCCCATTGGCGACTAGATTTTTGCACCCCTGATATAGGCCAACCTAGTTCGGGTTGGGTTAAAACGTTACCCGATCCGATACAGGACTACTACCGATTCATCAGAAGGGGGGGGGGGGGGCATTCCATTCAAACGAGTATACAATGAACGTCAATCTATTTCATTTTCCATACAATGATCAATTAATTTAGTCTTAAATGATTTGACTTCCTTCATACAAAACAAGTTAATATCATTTACCATTTTTACCATCTTGGTCTTTGTCAAACCCGTCAGGTAGCAGAACGCCTTTTTTAATAAGCTCATCTTTGGTTGAACGCATGGAAATTTTTCTCTCCAGAGCTGAAAAAGGAAATTCTCCAATTCATATCTAGTAAATGTATTAGAAAAATAAAAAAAGACTTAATTCTAATAATACTGGCTAATCTCTGAATACTCTTCAAAAATAGTATATACAACAGGACTCCCATGTAATTGTTTAAGTAATTTTAAACTGCCTCAGTTCATATGCTTTAATAGTCCAGTAGAAATAGCGCAAAAAAGGGCCTTGCCTTACAAAAATTCGGGTAGTTCTGATTTTTGGGTATGCTGTAAAGGTTGACCCTCTAATAAAAAAAACAAGTTTTCGACCTTCTAGACCTTGTGAGTTTTTCACAATATTGAAAAAAACAATATTTTTCGGCACTTTTTTCGATTTTTCTTAAATAACTCATTGTAGATTTTGTACATTGTACATTTTTTCCAAATATAACCCTATTTTCCCGGCTCCATATCTTACCCCCTATTTGGACAATTTACAAACGTTAATACTGCATGTTGTAGAGAATTTTATGCTCTACAAAATGGTGAAAGTGCTTTTGTCTCTAAAACGCACTAAAAGTAGGTTATTAAGCAAAAACTAACGTCTTTAGTGGATATTTGCAAATTTTACCCTATTTCCCCGGCTCCGTATCTTACCCCCTATTTGCACAATTTACAAATATGAATGCTGCATGTTGTAGAGAATTTTATGCTCTACAAAATGGTGAAAGTGCTTTTTCTGTAAAGTGCACTAAAATTGAGTTATTTAAGAAAAATCAAAAAAGTGTCGAAAAATATTGGTTTTTTTCAATATTGTGAAAAACTCACAAGGTCTAGAACAGGTTCGGCAAACCTTTTCACATCCGCGTATGCCAGTTTTTGTCAAAAAAAACTTTTCAAGTGACCATGGCGTGCCAACGTTTATGTTGATTGAATTTTATTTTCTAATTTCTTAAGCATTGCAACCAAAATCTACTTTTTTCAGAAGAAAATTTAAAACTTCGTAAGGTACGTAATGCGCCACAGTATCTTGAAATTTCGATGTTAGTTTCTCTTCACTGAGTTCGTTATCACTCTCATTGTCACAAATGTTTGTTGTTTGTTTCTTCTATAAAGTAGTTGTCTGTGGAAATAAGGTATATCTAACAAAGCATCAAACTTTCGTTTATTTAAAACCTGTGGCGATATGAAATTAACTATTTTTGTGACTACGGCTATAATATCACCAAGAGATTCAAAAGCAGCTATGCACCCAGAACTTGTTGATGTATGATGCAGTAAAATCCAAGAATAATGTGTCTACTGTGAGTTTGAAGCAAACTGATAAAACATTTATTTTACCCATTATACTGGTGCCCCCTTCAATTGTAACAGAAACTATTTTATACAAACTTATTTCTTTTTCAGTAAGTGAATTTATAACTGCTGTACAAATATATGCACCTTTTTTATTGTAGTTGCTACTGATAATAACGAGATTAACTCCTCCTTAGTGTCACTTTTAACAAAATGCCGTACTAAAACAACTAAACGAGCAGATTTAGTTACATCTGTACTTTCATCAAGACAAAATAAGGTGAAAGGAGAAGACTATCAGACTTTGGTCTTCTTACATTTCCTATCATTTTTAAGATTCTATCTTTGATTGTATTTCTTGATAAAGAAGTATCTTTAATTAGTTAAATTATTTTATCTTTATTATCAAAATCGTTAAAAAGTGATGGAGCGCATGTTAACCAGGATCCCTTCAAAAACTCTCCATCGCAGAAAAATGTACCATTCCGAACAATGACACTCGCAGCCGAGAAACTTGCGACACTAGTTTGAGAATATTTGATTATATATAATCATAGATGCCAACAGTTTATTTTCTCTTTAATTGCACTGGCAATGAATTCCTTTTGTTCTGTATGACTTTTTGGGGTAAAGAGGTTTGTGATTTGTTTCATAATACTGTTTTATTGCAGACCACTGCCCCGAAACATAAAACGCACATAGCCTTAACATCTTTATTAATCATCCCATATATTTCTCAGTCCACCACGTTTGAAATTCTCTACTATCCTACACTTCCTGTTTTTTAGCCAAATTGGCTATGTTGAATAAATATTACCTGAACAGTGCAATTTAATCAGTCTTAGATTAGCATCGTTGATTATTAGGAAGTTAGTTAAACAATAAAAAAGATCATGCATAATAGAGTTGATGAAAACATCACTATATAGAATAAAAGCAAATCAGAATAATAAAATGACTAGCCACTAAATTTACTCAGATTTATATATAACAGAATTGAGTCGGCAGCCAGTCGTCTACTGGATTAATTACCCTCCTCCGCCCTCCACGAAGCCGATACATAAAAAAAAGGACAAAATATTTCGTTATTTAATATGCAACATATTAGTATTATCATTTACTATTATCTTAATTTATGCATCTTTAATTAATTAAATAATTATAAATGATTAGAGTAAGTTATCTCTAAGGCAGGAAAAATCTAATAGCTTTTGTTTGGACTTATTTATTTGAAATATCTTTAAATTGTTTACAGATCCCATTTTTTCATGTTCTTTCACTATCGGCAGACAACATACGTTTGAAATTATAGTTTTCATTTCATTTTATAAATGTTTTAACAACTAATATATTATTTTTTTCTTAACTTATCTCAAAACAGGGCATATTTTATTAGTTTTATTAAAACTTTTGTCATTTTAACTGATTAAAAATTAAATTAACAAATTACAGCAACACTTAAATAAAGCCTCATATGCAGATCAACATGCACTAAGTGATGCAGAAATTTCAGAAACAATAAAGCAAAAAATAACTTATTTGCTATAGTATTTCTCTCTCTTTCAATGCAATCATTGGCGCCGGCAGTACAAAACCGAGGAAGAAGGCGGGAGGGGGTTAGAGATCACATGCTCTGAGTGGGTAATTCAATGATATGACAAGTACACATGTACATATTATAACAAACAAAATCTATTTTCAGTCAAGCTCACGTATATTAATGGGAAAAAAAATAACGAGGTTCAGAATTTTGGGAAGTTTGAATTTCGATTTATAATTTAAATCAACGGCGTGCCAAAAAAAATCCTCTCGCGTGCCAGCTACGGCACGCGTGCCATAGGTTCGCCGACCCTGGTCTAGAAGATCGAAAACTTTTTTTATTAGAGGGTCAACCTATAATAAATGAAACTATCGACTATCTCATGCTCTAAAAAGTTGATTATGACAATTTTGTTTCTAAAATGCACTAAAAGTGGGTTATTGAGCAAAAACTAACGTCATTTGTGGATTTTTACTTTTCCAAATTTAACCCTTTTCCCGGCTCCGTATCTTACCCCCTATTTGGACAATTTACAAACCTGAATACTGCATGTTGTAGAGAATTTTATGCTCTACAAAATGGTAACAGTGCTTTTTTCTGTAAAATGCATTAAAATTGAGTTATTTAAGAAAAATAAAAAAAGTGCCAGAAAATATTGGTTTTTTCAATATTGTGAAAAACGCACAAGGTCTAGGTCGAAAACTTGGTTTTTTTATTAGAGGGCCAACCTTTACAACATACACAAAAATCATAACTACCCGAATTTTTGTAAGGTAAAATGCTATTTCTACTGGACTATAAGAACAACTGTTTCGTTTAAAATCAAAATCCTTTAAAGTATTTTTTAAAGATTATATGGAGCACCATTTTATGATACATGGATAACAGTTTATAAAAAGGTAAGTTTTTTGCCGTCGTGGCTAGACTTCAATGCAATTTTGATTAAGATTTGAAACTTTTTTTACTTAATACCCCCCCCCTTTTTTTTTTTGTCTTATTTCAAAAAGAAACTGATCAAGATTTGATATCAATACTTTAGCATTTAATGTATGGTTTTTATATGTGAAATGAAAGCAGCACGATATTCAGCCGATCACGTGCATTTGCAAATCATGAGCATTATCATTGCTTCCGGTTATTCTTTGGAGGAGGGGCAGCGAACAATGATATATTTTAATAAATTAAAGAGCTTTTAATGCTTATTTCGCTTAGAGTCCATTTCTTAAAATATTTTTATTCAAATGACTTCAGTTTCTAACATTTGCAGCCATTTTCTTTCTCATCTTTTTAAAACAGAGCAAATTAGTGTGTTGAGACCGTGACGTCTGGAGGAAGGGTTGGCGAACGTAGCTCGTAGGGAGCAGAGGCCCTTGTAGATAAAGTATACTTAAATATGCCAGCGTTTCTCAAACTATGATCCGCGGACGAGCAGTAGTCCTCAAGGTCTGCTCGTGATCCTCTTAAGTTTTCATAAAGGACAAGAAAAAAAGTTCGACTATTGCCTATCACACGCAATAACTCTAAATCTCAGAGTCAATGGCGTATTCAAGAGAGGGGGTGATGGGGCGATCGCTCCCTCCCTTTGGCAATTGTAAAGCGTCTCCAATCTAAGGCCGTTTCAATTTTTTAACCTTTTAGGTGCTTAAGATGGATACATTAGTCTTTCTTCAATATATAACTATATTCTAAAATACGAATATTACTAGAAAAGTTTGTGTGTTTTTGTATACATAATTTTTTATAAAAAAGATGTTTTACACTTTTTCGGTTATACAATTAAAAATTATCAACTGAATGAATGGCGGGTAGAAATTATCCCTTAAGAGGGTAACAATTCAACCAGCTATCCATAGCTGTTGCATAAATGTTTCTTTAACCCTCCATTACTCGCGCGGGGTGTTCTGAACACCTCATGAGTAAAAATTTACGCACAAGTATGGAACTACTCAAGGTCAAAGTCAAATACTTTTAGTAGCTGCACTTTCTTGGATGCTACGCCTACTGACAACATATGTTCATTCTACAATTTTTCTTGAAAAGAGGACGTAAAAATTTTCAGCTGGGGTACTCAACACCCCGCGAGTAATCACAGAATATTTTTTATTTGGAAAAAAAAAATTAAGATAACATATTAACGTTTTATTTTATTTTTATGAAACAATTCTAATTATGAATAACTTTGTGTTTTTGACTCTTTTACAACGATTTTTGGCCTTTCTAGAAAATGCCGATATCTCCATATGGAAAATAAAGCCAGCGCTTGCGGAATTTTTTGGGCATTTGTTTCATCAGATTCTGAAGATAAGGCAACAAGTACAGTTGATAACTTTCTAGAGGACGAACATTTTGTGGAACGTTCTGGTCATGCACAACTCAAAATCAGAACGAGAATATGAAGAAATATTGAAACAAGATATTTATGCCGAAATACAGACGGTTTCTCCATATTACTTCAGAAAGGATAAAATCACGAATTTGTACAAAAAAATAGGTACAGCTGCCATACGTACAGGTTTTTCGAACATAGTTACTCATTTACATATAAGGTATGGTATAAGCGCTGCTAAGTCTTGTAGAACGCCTGTTGAATTTTTCAAACTACTATTTATATCAGATGGTATAATCGGAGATATAGCTAAGCACACAAATATATAGAGGTAAAATACAATATTTTTTAGAGAAATGGGCTATTTTAATCAGTAGCAAATTACAATATTATAATTCATTACAACTTAATTGTGATAAAATCTTTGGGGTTTAGAATACCCCGCGAGTGATCGCGTGACAAAAAGAAGTGCGAGTAATGGAGGGTTAATAAGTTTCCAAGTACTCTTTTATCTAACTACTTTAATGCATATGAAACTGAAAGTTTATATATTTCTAAACATTTTTCAAATACCTGTTGCAATTATTCTAGACACAGGAAATACATTGTCCTCAGAACAGACATAGACGGCAATAAGCCTTAACAATATTTTTCACCCATGAAGAGAAAAAACAGCTATTTATTTATTTATTTATTTATTTTTTTGAAAAACATCCTTAAAGTTTAACACACAAACCATCTGAAATAACTATTGGTAGAAAAGTTAGAAAGGCTTCTGTTATATTGGAATGTTTTGGTCTAATTAGTCGTTCTATTGGATGTAAAAATGCTGCTGCTTGAATGGGTTACGACCTTTTTCGATCGATCGTTAGGATGAGAAAGTTTAATGGACGGGCTTTCCATCAAGCGTCGACTGTAAATGCACTGCGGAGTACTTTGTTCAGAAATTTTTTAAATCCACCCTTACGTGTAAATTTCAAGTTTGTAATATTCAGAGCCCGATTAAGGTCGTCTGGGGCCCCAAGGCCCAGCAACTTTTCGGGTCCCCCTCAAATTAAAATAGCTAGAATTTTTTTCGAGGATTATTATTAGATATTATGATACAGTTGACAAGTTAAAATATTTTTGTTCTGTTTTTGAGAAAATAATTGCAGAAAACTTCATTTTTAAGAAACTTTTCTAAAATCATTTTATTCATTTTGAGGCCCCCATCAGCAGTGGGCCCCAAGGCCGTGGTCTAGTTGGACTGTACGTTAATCAGGCCCTGGTAATATCGCCCTCCCTTGAAGACTCTTAAGGCCAAATACGCCCTTGCTCAGAGTTCGGAAATTACCTAAATATTCATATTTGTAAAAATGATCCCCCCACCCTCTTGAATAAAGTTTGAGAAACACTGCACAGTGCTATTTTCTGGATTTGTCACCATCCTTAACACTACGACTACATTAGCGAGTCCAAGTTAAATCCCACTTATACGTTTAGTGGCGTCCATTGGAAAATTCAAATGATGCATTACTGTATATGCATTATACTGTATACTAATTCTTATCTGGCCAATTATTAAATATTGGTGACATATAGGCATTGCATAAAAAATAAACCAACAATTACGCAGCATCGGTATGGCATACATATTTCTCGCGTAAAAAGCCAATCAATATTTTTGTTACAAGGGGATATACTAATTCGGGCAAAAAGCCTTATAATATAAGCCAACTATCAGTAATAAAACGCTAAACAATTTTAGATATTGAAACTAGCTTATAGATTGGACTGCAAATTCATAAAATTTTGACACATTTACTTTAAACATATCTCACGCTAATTTCTGAAGTAACGTAACTCAAAAAATGAAGTTTCCAGAAAAGGCGAAAAACGTTTTTAAGCATTAAAAAGAAAAAATTTAAACGCGATAGAAAAATTCAAAATTTTTATATTTAAAGTTAAAAACAAGTTTAAAGTAAGTGCTTTAATATGAGCCACATTGCACCCAATTATCTGAAGATTTGTGGATGTTCTATGGGTTGTACAGAAACATAAATGAAAGAAAATAAAAAACCCTTCTAATTCGGTCATTTTTACAGATATTTAAATGTGCTTTTAATGACAGCGGGAAAATGTTTGCGATTCACTCATATCACATAGTTTTTCATTACAAAAAGAAAAAAGGTATCAATTGCAGCCATCCGGAGGAGAGCAATTCCAGAAAATTCAGGTGCATTTTCCACGATCCGACCCCCTTCCCCAAAGAAAAAACCCCCGTTCAAATGCATGTATGCATATATCTGCTTTCTGTCATAGGATAGCACATGTATTTATAAACAGATTTGGATGTGGTTGAGCATTTGTCGATCTAGAGAGCTTACAAAAATCGCGACAGAGTTGATCAGCTTGATCCGTTGTTTTAAAATAGATTGTTTTAAAACTTTATTCTTGATTTGTTTTTTACTTGATTGTTTTAATATCTCCAAAAAAAATTTCCTAAGTATTTGCCTTTATGCAAAGATTCCTTTATGCAAAAAATGTTTTATTTAGCCTCTATAGTAAAAGAGCAGAGATACAGCAGTTTGCAACTCTCATACGCTTATAATCATACGGTTATATCATAAAATGATGTCAATAAAAAAATATATTGACATTCATAATGGCTATAGCACACGGGATTGTTTAGTGAAATAGCGGTACAACTAGTGGCAACCCCCCCCCCCCCCCAAAAAAATAAAAATAAAAATAAATAGAGCAGATTTTGGGCACCTACGTAGTTCCTCAATTAAAAGTTGAAATCAATGCTAACTACGTAGCGCTTAAAGAAATTCTAAAGTATACAGGGTTAGCGAAAACGCGGTGCAACTAGTGGCAATTTTTGGTCACTTGCTTGGTTCGTTAAAATATGAAACCAGGGCTAAAATGAAGCTCTTAACAATTATCTATTTATTAAATACAGGGTTCCCTGCTGTAATCTTGGCAAGACTAGTGACAACCCTCCAAAATTTGTATCAGTTTGACGAAAAATTTGGATATAATCATATTTCATGCAAGTGATGGTTGAGCAAATTAAAAAGACACGAAATTTTAAGTAATAATAAATTGTACGTAAGATTATGTGGGAAAGCAACATCTGTTTCAGAAGAAACAATCCAAGAATGTGGAAGAAGACACTCAAATTAGAGGATTCCTATTTAAAAGTTAACATGGAAAGTTTTTTTCGTTATACCCGACAAATTAAAAAAATTGTCATGATGGAAAAAGGAGCAAGGATTGACTTTCATTATAATTATAGCATTATGCTGCAATGCGGACGGTATAAAAAAAACTTCTTGTAATTGGGAAAAATCTAGTGTTTACCAAAAAACACGTTATGAAAACCAGGGCTGCCAAGTCTGGAAAAAATGACCGACTCAGACTGATTCATGATTTTTTTAAAGGGACCTACTCAAACTCCGGGATGGCTAAAGTATTAGTATAGACTGTTTGTTCCTATTATCGAGATTGCTTCATTGCTGTCATTTGTTTTGAAACAGTAATAGACACTTTATTAACTTTGTCATTAAATAAAGAAAATATTACTATTTAAAAAAAAAGAGGACTGCAACCTATTGGAACATTCATGTTTGACCTTTAAGTATGATGTACATATTGACCAAATGTCAAACACTGTATGTAAAATATTGATATGCATGCAAGTTGCAATCGAAAAGTTAAATTTAAAGCCATTAGATATGAAACAGTTGAAATCTAATAAATCTCCAAAATTTACTTTGAACAACACACGCAAAGATCTATTAGTTAAATCCAAACAATATATAAATATACTGCATGCCATTTTAAGGCAATAACCAAAATATTTTATTCCAAATTTGGGGGAGGGGTGTAATATCAAATTATATATTAAACCAAAATATGGGGGAAAGAACGTTCAATTTTGGTTTCATATAAAATTTTCGCAGACCCAAAAAGTAGAAGGCGAAAATTTTACAATTTAAGCATCATTTGGCCCGAAAAATTACGAGGGAACGCAAGAAAAATGTTACTATTTTGGCATCAATTCTGTTCTCACGACTTCGTAAAAAAAAGGACAAAATTGGGCTAAGATGCTTTACACTCATGCAGAAAAAAATCTGTTAAAACAAGTTGGAAATTGTACGTCAAACGTTACAAACGAGGTGCGTTCGTACGCACGTTTTAGAATTAAATTCATGATATCCCGTGTGTAGAACGGGTTAAACAGCTAGTTAAGTATATATTTTATGACACTGTTCATACAAATATCTTAACTAGTTATATAAATATTCAGATATATATGTATCAGCTAGTTATATAAATATTCAGATCTTGATTTTTAATTCTGTGAAATGAATTATATCGTCTGCAGATTAATTTGTCATAAAATAAGTATCTCGGTCGCTTGACGATTAAACTTCGGAAGCTCCTATAACAAAAAAGCACCGATTTAAAAAAAAAAAATCAAATTTCTTAATAAATATTTTTATTAATATCTCCTAAAGTTTTGATTCGATTTTAATAAAATTTGAAATGTCTCGACAAAATTCTGCAAAGATAATACATTTTAAATTGCAAACCATTTGGTTGGGTAGTTTTTGCGTTGTTATATGCGGACAAACAGACGGACGGACCAAACGACGACTATAGGTGCTACGTATTTATATAATTACGAACGCACCTAAAAAGGGAAAAAGTCGCCAAATTTAGGGGATTTTTTCCTTTAATGGCAACTTAGCCATTGTATTAAGTTATTAGTGTGGCGCAGTCTTGAAAATCGCGCCAATCATAAAGTCGCCAAACTTTTGTTTACATGTTTGCTTGAGTGTAAAGCATCAGTTCCCAAAATTGTTATATTTTCAGCATTATTAATTGTGCAATTTTGAGTGCTGCAGACCCGAAAATTCCAAATATTGAAATCTAAAGAAGTAAATAAAATGGAAATTTTACTATTTCAGATCCCGCCGACTTTGATAAGAAAATGCAAAAAGTTGCAATTTGAGTTATTTTGTGTTTTCCAGACACGAAAAATTCCGATGTATAAGGAAAGAAAATTAAAAGATAAAAATTTTATTATTTCGGAAATAATTGGAGTTTTACGGATTCGAAAGAAAAAAGTGAACATTTTATATTTCCGGCATTAATTTTATGATTTTGGCTTTATTTCTGCAAGATTCGAAAATCGAAAGGAGAAAGATAAGGGAAATTTCACTATTTCATCATTATTTTGGGTACAGCAGACTCATGGAAAAAAAAAAAAAAAAAAAAAATTACATTGACTTTTTGGGGGGAATTCTGTGCACACGAAGAAAAAGGGAGGGAAAAAATTTACAATTTCGGCATTACTTCCTAGAATCTAAGGAACAAGAAAAAAAAGGTTTCTATTACAATGAAATTACGGCTTCTGTGAACTCCAAAAATAGAAAAATACAATTTTCGCATGACCTTAGGTTCTGCATACTCCCCACAAAAAAAAGGACTGTACACTAAATATATATCAACTACAGTTTTCAATTTTAAAAAAAAAATGAAAAAGTTCATATATGCTGTACACTTGACAGTATATTGAGCCTGTTTAACCTGGGTTGCCTGGTATATATATAATATAGTTAGTCCAAAAAAATAATTCAGTTTATAAATTTAAAATTACAAAGAATTGATTTAATTTAACTTCTGTAAAAAACAAGCTGGAGTCTGAGTCGGCCTGTTTTTTTTAGAAACTTAGATTCTTTTGCCAAAAAAATTGGCCTGATTATGACTTCACAGCCCTGATGAAAACAGACTATGTACAGACATAATTGGAAAGCTTGCATGACGAAAGGTCTTTTTAAAGACTGGATTTTAGATTTTGACAAAGATTCAAAATGTCAGAGAAACAAATTCTGCTTATTTTAGACAACACGTCTCTTCGCATGAGACACCTCTTCGTCTTAAATGTATCAAATAACATTTTTACTGTTGATAGTGAAATCCCAAGTATCAAGAATTAATGATTTTGTATACCACTATACTTTAGTTACATTTGCTTTATTTAACCGTTGAAATTTGCGATTAAATAACGCGAATTTTTAAATAGTATTCAATATCCGAACACTTGACAACGATGAGTAAAAGTGATCCTATGAAGAAAATATATGAATACATAAGCTCTACCTTTTTCATTTAACAAGAGATTTTAAGACAAATTTTAGTTTAAGAAAACGCATTGTCCTCATTATCCGAATATCTGCATATCCAGATTACGTTCCGAATATATACATCCGAAGAGTTTTTACTGTATAACGAAATAATTACTTATAGCGTTTTAACGAAAGTACGTTATAACGAACAAATTTTCGAGGCATTTTCAATTTCGATACAGAAAAGGATGCTTTTTGATTGTACTTTCTAATAAAAATGAATATATTTGCTTAAATACTGAAATTGTTGCATAAATACGGCGGGCGGTCTCAACGTGGGGCATAAGCCCGCAATTTGACTTTAGTGGGGCAATTCCAATTTTTTTATTAGTTTTTTTTTTTTTTTTTTTTTTTTTTTTTTTTTTGGGAGGGAAAAATTATGTTTAAGAATAAAGTAATACATACACAATTAAAATATTTAAATTAAAAAAATCTTAAAGTTAATCAAAATTGGCACCCTCACCTTATTTTTTTTTTTCCCGAATAATCTACAACTTTCATGGCTACAAATGTATTTTACAGTTTTTCGCAACTTTTTCGACTAGTTATTGAATGTGCCATGTATTCCTATTCGCTGTAATATGTCACATGAAGAAATTTTACACGTGAAACTACTTAAGAGTATATCCAAAACTGACCATCGTAAACATACTTAACCTAAATAATATTTGAAATTTCTAAATGAGGTACTAATAAATTTATAAAAATTAAATTTTAAAATGTTCATTAGAAAACGAAATCTGTAAATATTATATTTCTGCGGCTCTACTGCAGGCTTTCTATACAGTAAATAAATATGCACCGTAAGATACACATTTTAAATTTTAAATCCGATCATACATGATAGTCAATTGATAATGAAAAGAAAGCCTACTAACAGAAAAATGTGTTATGGGGGGGGGGGGGGGGGGGGGGTGGAATGGCTACTTAAAATGATACAGAGGACAATCCTGAACTGTTTGTATTTGTACACAGAGATAATTCAATGTCCAAAACAGCTAACGGCAGCTAAAAAGGTATCTAAAAAATATGTTACACCATTTGCATATCAGCGAAAGAGTTTAAAAGATACCGTTTGAAAACAGGAAAATAAATTCAATACATTTGTTTTCGCACAAGAAAAGAAAGATTCTGCTCACTGCATTAGAGCTCTACAAATAAAACTTCGGCCAATTTATAAATTCTACAAGTGTTAAAGGCTAGAAAAATAATTACTCCTGGAAGTCTGTTCGAATTTGTCGCTTTTTTTCTTCCGCTTCCACTTCCAGGGCTTGAAGATGCGCCCGAGCATGGCGAAGCGACTGTGCTTGCCCTCCATGGAGGAGGGAGTCGGCGACCGCGAGTTAGAACCCACCGTGGGCCCCGTCCTCATAGCAGCACCATTGGACTTCTTACCTGAAAGAAAAATATAACGTTAAAAATGCAAAATTTATTAATAGAACTTAAACACTTAAAACTTAAGAAATAAATTTTTGGAGGAGAAAGAGAAGGCACAAATCTACAACAGATTATTCAGCGGCTTTATTTGCTTTCAAAAAAAGGTATTTCAGAAGAGGAAGGGAATTTTTTTGAATAGGCTATTTAACAATACTGTTTCGGGAAGTTTGATAGAACTACTTAAAAAAAATTAAATTTTTGTGCAAAGAAAATCTTAAAACCTTCCACATTCAATTCATACGACCACGCGGAATCTAACTTCAGCCCTACTTTATTTGTAGCACATGGAATACTGACCACTAGGCTAAAAAAGATCTCAAAATACATATTAAGTTACAATAAGAATAAATCAAATCATGAAATATACTGGGAGACGACCAATTTCTCCCCCCCCCCCTTCTCTCTCTCAACACTCAAAACTATCACTTTTTAGTGAAATACACTGTTTATCATCAACGACCAAGGCTTCCTATCAATCAGCCATAGGAAGCATACACATTTAACTTCGACCAAAACCGATAATGAAGTACTTAATTTTAATATTTTGATCACTTATTTAACTTTACACAATGTTTCTGTAGTACCAGAACCGGATACATTTTACATTTAATGAACCAGTACTATTTTCACAAGTAAACAGACTTGCGATTTTCTGAATAAACAATGATGTGGACTTGCAGAAATGTGTACCTGTAAATACTGTTAAAAATGGTAAATCAACTTGTTCGAAGTAGTAATAACCCGTGGTTAGTTTGAACTACGAGGGGAGGGGTGTCGTACCCCAATTGAAAGATTAGAATTAATCTAACCTGAGAGGCTGCACTGAATAGGCTCATTTATAAAGTCATGCATGTGAGTCATGAATACGATAAGTTAGTATTAAAAAAAAAAAAAAAAAAAAAAAAAAAATTGATTTTGTATAAAGCGGTTTGCTTTACCCCGTAAATTTGTAAAATAAATATCTATATAGTTAAATATAGATGCCTCCATGCAATAGTAAATGAAATGACATTATGAAGTTATATTAGTAACCAATGTTTTTTTTTTTATCAAAAACCTCCTAGAAGCTTTAAATATAACAAATCCAAAATTACATCTAATTTCGCCAAGTAGACTTTCAGTTATATGCTTGAAAAACTACCCGCATTACAGTCTGTTTTGAAATGATTACAAATGAATTTAACATTAGCAGTTTCAAACTTTAAACCCTCATAATTAGTAAATCACTTGACCGAATGACTTCCCGTTTGGTATCCCAAGGTAAAATTTATCGAAAAAGCGAAATATGTCAAAATTAAGTGCTCGTACTGAAAATTTCAGCATTTCTCCCTTCAGTATTGTCCCCTATTTCACCAAAATATTCACATTTTAAACTAAATCACTTCCAAGGAAGTCGGATGGCGGATAGAAACCAGATGTTCAAATAATCCATAACCTAACTTAATATATTCACAATATAATAATTGAGGTTTCTCACATTCAAAGTGGTACTTTAACATTCTGCAGTAATTGTCATTTATTTACAAGCGCATAAAATTTCCAGGTATTCTTATTCAAAAACCAAGAAACTAAATACAGCCTACCGTTTACCAATAAAAACAAAGGATCTCAAATATTTTTATAAAACTGGTATTTAACAGATTTTCGGAACACGGCAATCAAAAGTTGCGTCGTTGCCACGGAGAAGCACTGTATATTTCAAGATGTACTTGCACAATTATACGAAAATGAAAGCTTTATTAGATTCTTTGGCAATTTAAAAAAAAAAAAAAAAAAAAAAGTCTGTAAATCCGATACATCCATTTATAAAAATGACTTTGTTAATGTGTCAAAGTTTCGCACTGTTGAACGGGCGAGGGGGGGGGGGGGGGGGGGGGGGGGGAGCAGAAAAGAGAAATACCCTTAAAAGATTGTTTGGACATAGAACCGCCTTTTGAAATTACTTTAAGCAAATACCTTAACATTATCTTTATAGGAGGATACAATTTAGTCACTTGCTTAAGGAACAAAATTAGGCTAGGGCAACAAGTAAAAAAAAAAAATAGTCCAAAGTTAGTGCATATGCTTTTTCCCAGCTTAAAAATAAATGTTATATCTATAATCAATGCAAAATAAAGTATTAGAAATAATCTAAAGACGTAAAATCTGAAACAAGCTTCTTTGGCATTATTCTTATTTCCTTCTCCAAGCTATCGAAAAGATAAAAGTTGTTTATTCCACGGAATCTTTGAAATAAGATAGATAACTACCATAGAAATGAATTATCAAAAAGGAGTGTTAAAAGGGACGATACAAGTATCTTATCGCCAGTACTGAAAGCGGAAACAAGAAATCCCACGCTAATTTAAAACGTTAAAAATATTCACAAGCCAGTTGCAAAATAAGTAAAAACTCAATACTGAAAAAAATCCGTAAATTTTGTAGTTCACGGATTTTTTCAACCCGATTGAGTGTTTAATTAATTAAATCAAATCACTGCCGTACTGTAAACAAACTTATTTGTAAAAGTCCCCCTCCCCCCTCCAAAAAAAGATAAATTAATTTATTAAATTTTATAACGGAAGAAAGAGTAATGCTTCTTTCTACTAGGTTTTAGCTTAAGTTTTATCCAGATAGACAATTTTACCCATCGATCATCAATATCAATTATAAAATTCTTAACCATTTATCAATTAGAGAATAGTTTGGGAACCCAAGGATATGATTGAGAAAATACCAGAACAAAATAGTAATTGTATGCACAACTCAAGAGTTGCGTATTTCGCGAAGCGATTTCTGGTGAACGTAGAATAACGATTTTCGAATTATTGAAGTCTAAAATTATTGATTTTTCTCATGACTGTTTTAAAAAGTAAAAACTTTTGATAATACTCACATAATGTAAACACATGGCGTACAGCTGTCCTAATAACAGGCGGCATATTAAAGTGTTACGCCGTACGTGAAACCAGCGTATAGACTAACTATAATGTAACGTTTAAAACTTAAATACCTGAAGATGAATTCAGGATGAAGATGTGAATGATTCAAGTCACTCGAACGCTTACGTCATCTATATGAATCATCAGGTGATTGGCTATTACGATTAACGATCCGATATCTCAACATAACCGCGGCCTACGTTATACACGACCGGTGCATGACGTTTAAAACGTCACATGGAGAGGATCGTTTTTACACAGCGATTGGTGCAAAACGGTGGGAGCGTCGCTTTGCACCAATCACCATGTAAAAATGATCCACTCCATGTGACGTTTTAAACGTCATGCACCGGCCGTGTATAACGTAGGTCGCGACATAACTCAACAATGAGGTTAGTTCTAGCTAAGGCTCCTATATGAGCTCTAGTTCTAGCAAGGCAACACTAGATACCGGGCTTGCTCATTCATTCTCATGACGTCAAAAATAGTAGCTGGCCGCGACCAGCGATTGGTATAAAGCGACGCGCCCATCGTTTTGTGCCAATCGCTGTACGTTTTTCGTCGCGGCCAGCCACCATTTGTGACGTCATGATAATGAATGAGACAGACCGGTATCTAGAGTAGCCCTGGTTGAATGCTTAGATTGTAGTTTTCGTCCAAACTACGGACACACATTCGATATTTCACCTGGACTAGGGTGTCTTTATAAAAGAGTGACGACACACGCACAGAGTGCATGCTGAGATTAAAGTTTTTGTTCAAACTATGGCAAACCGCAATCCCGAACATGCCAATATTCGCCTAGGCGAGTTCGATTAGACTAGGATATAGTAGGAAGCCTAGATATGAGACGACATACGATGCACAGACTATGCTTAGACAGACGCGTTTGTCCGAACTATGGTAAACATAGGCGGTTTCTATTCTAGAACTTGGCAATACTCGTCTGAATGAGTTTGATTATACGAGTGAGACAGGTTAACAAACAATAGAATGGCGATAATAGCAGGCTCACCGAGATGCTTGGCGATTCGCGTTTGTCCAGAATCGTCTCGACCAATCAAATGTTCCCCCTATGTTGCCTCCCTCATATATAAGCTCCCTAAGGTATAGCATCTTATCCAGAAGATATGGTGGCAAACGGCTATTCCAAAAAGTGCTAAAAAATTAAGCCTGACCGATAAATGGCGATCACAGACAACTGGTAGCTCTTTTCAACATAAACATTGTATAAGGATTAAGGATTGAAGTGCGTAATTTTTCGGCCCGTGATAAATGTTTTAGATACTTAAATTATATCCCGTTTCCTCTAACTTTGTTTTCATAAACTCTGTTTTTCATAAACTTTAAAATCAAGAAACATAATTTACTCATTTTATGTAGAAAGATAGATTACACCTTTAATTAAAGTCTACTGCTCCTTACTTTGTTTGGAAAGATTTTTATTTATAAATGTATACATCCATACAAAATCGGTTTAATAATATAAAAAATCATACAAATTTGAGGTTTGGTTGAAAAAAATAAGCTGAAACGTGCGCACGCCCGGTGTACGCTGTGGAAGTCAGGGGATTCTCCAACTTTAGGTACGTTTGGAAAGCTTTTCGTTTAAAAATATAAAAATCATTCAACAATGAGTTTAAGTTTAGATACAAGCTAAGATTATTATCAGGGATCCAGGCAACGCCGGGCGGGTCAACTAGTATTATATCTTATACTAATAAAAGAAAGATGTATATCTGTCCGCGATGGCTAGAAAAATATATCGCCCGTAGAGGTCTGAAAATTTGGATGACGATAGACCAAAACAGGTCCGAATGCGCCCGAGGCTCAGATTTTTTTGTTTTTGCTAATAACTGGATATTAATTCAAAACTATAATGGACATCGCAAAATAGATTTACTTTGCTGCTGATCGCGGCGACTTCCGCAGCTTCCCGTAGATCCGCAGGCAGGAAAGAAACAGAGAGCGAAAACGCTCTTTTATGTTTTTGCGTCTTTCTTAACTATTCGAAATACGAAAAAAAAAAAAAAAATGAACACCAAACTATGCCGACGTACACTTTTCCTTTCTAACGGTGCAATCCGCTTACAAAATATATTAATATTTTCAAAAAAATTATTTTCGGAATTTCTTTTTCATGTTTTTTTTTTCTTTGTTTTTACGAGCTACGCATCAGCTTAAATGTCCGAAATACGGGAAAAAAATTAAATAAAAATAAATAATATCTACGTACATTTACCTTTCTAACGGTGCAATCTGTTTAAAAAAATCCACCCTTTCCAAACAATTCTTTTCCGAATGACATTTTGAAGTTTTTCATTTTTTCTGCATTTTTAAAAATCTGAATCCGCTCTGGAAATCGAAATACAAAAGGAGCAAAATAAAAGAGCATATCTACGTTCATTTTTCTTTCGAACGGTATAATCCGTTTAAAAAAAAAATATTTAACCCATAAACCCTTACAAAAGAAATTCGTTTCGAAAGTTACTTTCGCATTTTTCGTTTTTTTCTGCATACTTCAAAAATCAGCATCCATTTTTCTCATCAAAATACAAATATATATAGTCATCTTCGGTTATATATATAGTCATCTTCGGTTTAAAAAGTATTAATATTAACACTTTATAAAATTCATTTCAGGCTTTCGCCATGCATTTCGTTGATACGTTTCTTTCCATTTGAACCTGTTTTTTTTACCAATAAATTCTGCTCAATATTTACCTTTGCGTGTCATGTATCTATTCAAGTGTTTTAAAAAATATCTTCTTAAAACACTTTTTTAAATAAAATATGTATTTTATTTTAAAAAGTGTTTTATTTTCTTGGGCATAAACTTCAATCTTTTTCCCACCTTATGTTTAGTATTTTTGGGAGCAATCACAGTGATTCAAATAATAATGTGAAAATTTAAAACATATTGGCCTCCCGCTTGAATTTTTCGTGGGTTCATTGACTTGATGTGAGGGAGCAACTATCACAGCCATTATTGGGAGGATAAAGTGCATTTATAAGGTAGGGTGGTCAGTCAGTTATTATGGGATGGCAAACATTTCAGAAAAACATTTTTTCATAAAAGAGATGTTAGAAGAGCAATTATTACATATCAGCAGTCAAAACTGAATTTTAATGTCGTTTGTAAGATGATTTTTTTTTTTTTTTTTTATCAAGTTTGACAAAGTTTTCAACAGCATGTCCGCTGAAAGATTAGTAAAGGGTAATGGGCGCAAGAACTCCACCTTATGGGTGTATCGAAAGCGAGTGCAACATTTACAGTCACTTTATTTTCACACGTTATGAATTTAGAATTTTAACATATTAAAATTATAAACCTTCAATATAATCCCGGGCAGATCTGCGCCCCACCCCAGCAAGATTTGAAATTTTATGGTACTAATTAACGGTCTAAAAGTGCACCTCCCCTCCCCAACGTATCATACGTATAAGGGGCCAGGTGTGGGTCTGGATGCAAAATTTTTCTGGACCCAAATTAACCCCTCAAAAAGGCAAAAATTTAATCTCGTTTGAGAGGAGGGGAGTCTATAAGCGAGGACACCAGGCGTATTACATCCAATGAATCCCGCCTCCCCCTTTGTGACAAACCCTGCATATGGTCTTAAATCTCATTTATTGTAAACAAGTATATAAATTATTATAATAAACATAGGAGCCTAGTACGGGCCTGGTGGCAATTTTTTTTGGAACTGAACCCCCCCCCACTCCCCCCAAAAAAGGGGGGGGGGTTATTAATCAATTCAAAACGAATAAACATACAGAGCAATACCCCCTCCCCATGTTACATCGCTCATTCGGATATGTTGCGCTATTTTCTTGTCTGCCGGGAAAACTAAGTTCTACCTTAACCGTACTTTTAAGCAACTTTTATGTAATATGTCAATTACAAGTGTCTCCGTCGTTAATTTTCTAAAGGAAATTAATAATAAGTGTCAAAGAAAACGTTTTAAACATAAATTTATTTGCAGGTGATGAAGATAAACTTACTTTAAATTTACTTGCAGGCTATCAATTTCTAATTTTTAATGCCCTCAGTTACATCGCGTTTTTTCTTGTATCTATCTCGGCATGTTCAATATAACGAGGAACTACTTATATTTATTTATACTCAATGAAAACAACAAAAAAAAATTCTTGAAAAAAAAAAAAAAAAAAAAAAGAAAAAGAAAATTTTTATCAATCATTCACCTTTATTACATTAGTTACATACCATTGAGAAGTTTTTCTTTTTACTCAATAAAACAGAATGGAAAAAAAATCTAATGAATGATTAGCTAGGAACAAAGAGGTAAAAATGACGAAATCTTTGTTCTTACACCGCTAGCAGAAGAGATAAAGCACCAATTAAAAAATTCCAATATGAAAGTGAAGGTCAGCCGCTGATAAAAAAGATAAAATACCGGCGAGATTGCGCAAGTACAAAGAATGGTGAAAGTTGTTAATAAGTTGCGGTTATGGAAGTGCATACAGGTAACTTCATTAAAGTAGCATGATCAGCTATTCGAATTTCGAATTACAATGTTCAGTCAAGTTACGAAGGATAACATTTTGCATGCACATAAATATTATTATGGGCAAATTAAAGTTTGGCAATACAATTTCTATTCTGCATGAATGTGAAACTTGGAGCACGATTCTACACTTTGTCAATGAGTTTTAATATCGAAGAGAAGAATTAGTTTCTATGGATTAACCACAATTCTCCTCTCTAATTTAAATGTTGCTTATGTTATAAGTAACAATTGCTAATTTTAGGGTATTTGCCTATCATAAATGTTTAATAGTTGGCAAAACTTATCTCAAATAGACATATTTAAAAAAATGAGACGAAAGGGACGTCATAACGAATAAATTTCATGAAAACTGAAATTAACAAATTATCAACAAGTTAACTTAAAAAAAAAAATGAGTTAAATCTCATCTTAAACATTTTTAACGCTGCAATCAGTTCTTTTATCACTGATATCATACCAGTAAAATTACTATAAAATTAAATAATATTTCTTTTGAAAAATATTCATTTGAGAAAAAAAAAAAAAAAAAAAAAAAAAGGAAGAAAGAAAATGCCGTTTGTTTTTGCTATTTGATAATCCTATTATATCATTTAAATAAGAAAATGCATTAAATTTGTCCACTCGAGTTTAAATAAATATCTATTCAGACTTTGCACTTTTAAATATTTTCTTCTTCGATTCTCGCTGGAAAAAATAATAAAATTGAGTGTTAATCACAGTATAAAATAAGCGTTTTCCAATATTCTCATTCGAACGGCACACTTGAATCTGTATTTACACTTCCACGGCATACTGAAATTATGATGAATAAAAAAAAGTACACTTTTTAAAATTTATTTATAAACACAAACAATGTGACCCACCATTATCAAAAAATATAATAATAATTTATGATAATTTGTACAAAGAAATTAAAATTCTTAATTTACACTTCCGCGGCATACAGAAATTATGATGAATAAAAAAAGTACACTTTTTAAAATTTATTGATAAAAACAATGTGACCCATCACTGTCAAACATATAATAATAATTTATGATAATTTGTACAAAGAAATTAAAATTCTTAAACACGAGCTTTACAATCTGTTCTTTGCAAGATTGACTTTTTAGGTGAGTATATTTTTAAGCCTCCTGTCCAGAATTTAGTCAGGATCTGTTTTTGTTTTTAATATTATCCATTGCAGAAATTCTCATATGTGTAATGCTGAGAAGAGATGATATAGTCGAACGTCAATTTAACGCTTGCAAAGGATTTACCATAGTAAAATCGGGGGTTATCGTTAAATCGAGAAACGCATTAGCTAAATCAAAACCGCATGAAAATTGGTTATAAAATTTTCAAAAAATGTATTTATCATTAGTATCAAATTTAATGGAACTTCGTTAACGCGAACACTCAAGGGGAAACTTTTTTTGTTCGTGTTAAAAGTATTTCATGTTATCCGAACTTAAATACATTACATACAATTGAACGGGGCAATCGGAGAAAGTTCATGCTAAAAGTAATTCGCGTTAAGCGTGTTCGTGTTAACAAGGTTTGAGTTATTTAATTACTAGTATTAAATAATAAAAATAATAATACATTATTTTTGACGTATTAATATACTCTTTTAACTTTTAAGTAATAATAATTGATTTGCTTTTTCTTTAAATGTAAACGGGGACAAGGCTTTTTGATAGTTGCTTCAAAAGCATTATATTAATGTTCATACATGTCAAATTTCATTATTTTTTCGCTGCATCTAATCTAACATTTGCATTTAACATTCCATGCAAAATGAGCAAATCAGCATATAAGTAGATCATATTTATTTATGAGTAAATGTAAAATAACAGATTTCAGGATTGTTTATTTAAGTATTAAAACTTACATTAAAAGTTGATATAAGATCGAGGTTGTGTCTACATGCTTGAAATTTCAATTTTCATTATTAGCCGTAGGAGTATAAAATATATAACTATATCAAAAATTATTTATAATTAAGAATGAATAATAAGTAACAGATTGGAATTATTTAGTAACTGTCCTTTTATTCCATAATGAGAAAAAAAAAATAAAGAATGCAAAATTTTGAGAGGAAAATGCAATATTTCTATTATTTGTTTAAACAAGAAAGAAGTCTTAAAATTTTAAAACTGTTTGACGTTATAGATAAAAGTATATATTTTAAATATAGAAACTTTCATTCTTGCCTTTTTATTCCTTAATGAGAAAAAAAATAAATAATGCAAAATTTTGAGAGGAAAATGCAATATTTCTATTATTTGTTTAAACAAGAAGGAAGTCTTAAAATTTTAAAATTGTTTGACGTTATAGATAAAAGTATATATTTTAAATATAGAAACTTTCATTCTTGCCTTTTTATTCCTTAATGAGAAAAAAATAAATAATGAAAAATTTTGAGGGGAAAAAATTCAATATTTCTATTACTTGTTTGAATACGAAGGAAACATCTTAAAATTTTTAAATTATTTGACGTTATAGATAAAAGTGTATATTTTAAATATAGAAACTTCCATTCTTGCCTTCAGTTTATTTTTCCTCAACAATATTTTAAATTAGAGTAGAATAAATTATTGATTTAAACGGGGCAAACAATTATATAGTAAACAAAGCTCCGGATAGATGGCAGCACTACTTTTTTTTTTTTTTTGCAAGATAGCAGAAACGCATGGAAAGGCGCACAAATTTGAAGTGAAACAGCCCAAAGCACATAACAAATATTACCTTTTTGAACTAATTTCTCTTATGTAAGGAATCAAAAGGCAATCTTGAATTTTTTTCAGCATATCATGGGCTTTTTGAACTTTATGTTTCTGCAATATTGTTAATGCCAGGTTTTTCCTTCATTTGATTTTTTAAGTATACATAAGAGGAAAAATTGTGATTTTGTAATTTTTTTTTTTAAGTTTTTAAGCTATTTTGAAGATGAAGAAAATAAATGGCAACTTCCAAATTTGAGAAATTTGGTTTTCATATGTAACATTACATCGTACATCAATTTCACATATGTTTTTAAATTTCTTCGATTTTTTTAACGCTTTTAATTTTCTCAAAATTTTCAATTTTTCAATTTTTACAACCAATTTAAGGTTAACCATGGTGTTACGAAATTATTATTACTAAATAAATATGATAATAACTGTCCATGGGTTACAATATTATGAAAAAATTTGATTTATGTTAAATAATTTTCAAGATACGGAACTTTAAACTTGCAACTTTGAACGATTCCATACAAGCCATTCTATGTCACAAGTTTTTTAAATGTCCAGAACTTCCAAAATATTTTATTTTTTGTTAAGATATTTTGAATAGCTCTATTTAAATATGAATTGAATGTGTGTACCAAATTTTATTAAAATCGGTTACTATGTGGCCACGCCTTTTTTCTAATTTTTGCTCATTTTGCATGGAATGACCCAAAACGGGAAAATGAGAATCAGAGTTCATATTATTTATAAAGGAGATTCTGGCTAGAAATGTCATACGAAAATGTTTCTTCTAATTCCTCTAAATAAAAGTATTCACACATCAGTCAATAGATAAGCAACAGAGTAAAAGCTGAGAATATCTATATATATATTTGTCTTACGTGGCACGGAAATAGGGCTGAATTTCTACCTTATCGTTGGCAACAATCGTAGTTTCCAGAGCTCAGACCAATGAACAGACAAGATTGTGTTAGCCCCGCTTGCAATATGGCGGAAAGTGTCAGAGCAGTGAAACTGAAGCTAGCAATTATTAAAAATAAAATAATATGAACGTAATCCAAAGCGTCTGAGATGATTCCTCATTTTAATTATGAGAAATAGTGTTAATTTCAAATGAATTCATTTTTTTCAAATGAATTCATTTAGAATTTATTTATGAATTTCACTCACACAAAAAATCGGAGATAATAAAATACAGTGAAACCTGTAAAGTTGACCACCCTTGTAAGTTGACATCTATTGTCAAGAACCAAATTTATCCTATACAAAACTATAAGACAAACCCTTTGTAACCTGACCACCTGTCTATCTTGTATCTTGACCACTGAAATTATTCAAATTTGACTAGAACTATTATAAAGTGCCCATCAAAACCCTTTAGAACTTGACCATCCATAAAGCTAACAAATCATGAATTTAAAAAAAAGTAACTCTCCAGGAAATTTTCTATTTTTTCTTACTTTTTAACTAGAATTTCTAAAAAGCCGAAATAGTATTAACCTGGGAAATGCTTTTAGTAGTGATAGGTGTAGGCTTATCTATTCTGTTCAAGGCTTATCTATTCTTACATTGTTGCTCTTATGGATTTGGCTTTTCAACCCTCCCCCTCCATTTTTTGATTCTAGATTTCTTTCTTCTATTTCCCATTTTCTTATCATTCCTTCCCTTCTTTCAATTACCCAACGTGCTAGTTGGTAAGCAGAAATATTTCCACCAGTTACAATAGTTTATGGCAATTGTAACAATATAGTTAAGAAAATTATTTGTTATAATGATGAGTTACACTAGAACTGTGTTGTAGTACAGAAAGATTATTATTTTCATCCAGTAAACTTGGTGTAGAGTTAGTACAAAACATTTATATTTTGTAATTGCTTTTTAACAAGGAAAATTTTGTTAACCTAAAATGGCTCCAAAAAGAAAATTAGTTGAACTTTCAAATGAGAAAAAATATTAAATATTAAATTTAATTAGAAAAGGACAAAATTAGCTGATAGATATGGAATTTCCAAAACTACAGTGTCTAGCATATCAAAGAATGGGGAAGAAATAACTAAATTGTGGTTAGAGAACTGTACTGGTGATAGAAAAATAAAATTGAGAAAAATATCAAATGAAGAAATTAATCTGGCAGTTTGGAAGTTTTTTAAGCTATGCCGCTCCAAAAATATTCCAGTTTCAGGATCTATGCTCCAAGCTAAAGCTAAAGACATTGCAAATGAATTGGAAATTTCTGAATTTAATGCAAGTAATGAATGGCTAGAATCCTTCAGATAAAAAAATAACATAAATTTCCGTAGTCTTTGTGGTGAATCTGCTTCAGTAGATTGTAATGCTGCAGAAGACTGGAAAGCAAAATCAACTGAAATTGTGAAAGATTATCCGCAGAAAACCAATTCAATGCAAATGAAACAGGACTGTTTTGCCGTCAATAGCCAACAAAATCTCTTGTATCAAAAAATGAAAAAGGTTTTGGAGGCAAAATGCCGAAAGAAAGACTAACTGTTTTTTTTTTTTTAAATAAATAGTAGTATGCTAATTGATTTTAAAATTGTTATAAAACTATTAATTCATTTTTGTAGTTTATCTTTTCTTTTATAAGGTGTTAGAAATATGCATGGTAATACAATATTACTTTAAAGCCCTGTCAATAAATAAAACTTATGTGGGAAAAAATGTTATGGTATGAATATTACGTTTAAAAAAAAGTAAATTTATCATCACCCTTTATAAGCTGACCACTCCTCTAAGTTGACCACTGAAGTGTGGCACGCAAGTGGTCAACTTACACAGGTTTTACTGTATAAACTTTCTAGAATGCCCTGCTGCCATCTGTTGCCGTTTTATTGAAGTAAAAATAATTTCTTTTGCAGAAATCTATAATCAATTAGAATAATAAAATGTTGAACGAAATTTAAACATTCACTGATGATAAACTATCTTCCTACCACGTAGTGTTTTTTTTTTTTTTTTTTTTTTTTTTAAATGAATTTAAGCCGTGCTGTACAATATTATAGGTGCTAATTATGTTTCCAAGATCCTCTTTTCATAGTACTTAAATTATTTATATGTCCATTAGTAGCATCAACTAAATTCATTTTTAGTTGTGTTTCAACGGAGTTTTCAATTACTTTTTTACATTAAAACAATTGTCAATTTCATATGTTCAAATGATTTATTGTAGTACTTATTCCGGCTAGAATTACTAGAAAAATAAAATGAGGCGAGCGAGCAAAGCGAGCTGTGACCGCGTAGCGGTCTCAATGTGTATTGCCTTGCAATTCACCGGGGGTTGGCGAGCGTTAGCGAGTAGGGGGATGAGCCCCCTAGTTTTTAACTAAAAAGGTGTTTAAAATATTCGAAGTTGATCAAAATTATCGTTAAGTAGAGGAAAACTGTGGTTAAAACGGGGATCATTTACCACAGAAATAAATATAGATGAATGCGGACCATTCAAAATTATCGTTAAATAGAGGAAAACTGTCGTTAACACGAGACTCATTGACCACAGAAATAAATATAGATGAATCCGGACCAATCAAAATTATCGTTAAATAGAGGAAAACTGTCGTTAAAACGGGGATCATTTACCACAGAAATAAACATAGGTGAATCCGGATCATTTTAATTGATCTTTTAATTGAGGAAATCATTAAATCGGAGTTATACTGTACTTGAAACTTTTACAATTCCAAGAAAATCAACAAGTTGTAATATCCGATTAAAAAAAACCATTCATTGCATTCATTTGCCTTTTCTTATGTCCACATACATGCATTGGAAACAAAAACATTTTTCATCTAACCCCGAGTTTTTTCCACAAATATAAAGTGTATCAATTTTTTTCAACAAGAGTTTTAACCGGTTTACACATTTTCACTAATTCAGATATTTCTGCTGCATTTTTATCTGAAAACATTAAAATTTATCTGAATTACACGCACACACTTATTAAGAATACTAGGGGAATCCAAGCCGGACTTCCCGGGGTTACAGGACATAGGTGAAAACCATTTATTTTAAATTGAAAACAACAACAAAAAGCATTTTTACATGAAAAATATCAATGAAGCATTCAAATTTCAAATAAAGTATGAAATTTATTAAAATCGATACTTTCGTATTAGTCTTATGCTAAGAATTTTAAAAGTCGAAGAAATCGCCAAAGATTTCGCAACTTACACGAGCCTCTATATTTCAGTGGTTTGAGAGCGTAGTTCAATTAGATACCTGTTAAAATTGCGTTTTATTTATATTATTTTATTTATTGATTGATGAAGTTAAAATTTTGTTAAGGAATATTAAGCGGAAACAAACGCTGAACTGTTTATATATTTTTTTTAAGTGCAACCGGATTAATCTTTCGTGATCGGGCTGCCCGCGATAGAGATAATTAAACAAAAAAAAATCATATTATTTTAAAAGACATTAAAGAAAAAAAAATCCGTAAATTGACATACAATTTTTTTTTAAAAAAACTTCATTTGAAAGAACATAAGTATATATATTTTTTTTCTAATTCGACAGTGCAAAATTTGAAATTATACATTGTTTAGAAGTTGAAAAATTGCAGTAAAATCGAAATTTATGAGTCAGGTGTTGGCACCGTCAATATGACGTCAGCATTATTCGCGGATATGTTTTTATTTTATAATATAGATTCAAGCACTGAAATTAATCTGCAATAAATGCAATTTTATTACATTAATACGTGTCATTGCAAAGTACATCGCTAACTGAGGTATATAGTGCTTTTGTTGTTGTTGTTGTTGTTTTTTTAAATATATGTTTTCTTAAGTTTCTAAAGTTTGGATACAACTTGAGTGAAAAATTTCTCAGCATATATGAGATTATCAAACGGGCAAACCAATGTGTCGCAGAACTCCAGTCGAAAATCCCTGCTATAAATCATAGAAGGAACGAGTGATATAAATAAATGTGTGCGCAGAAAAAGAACTTTTGAAATTTATTATGCTGCTTCTGTTTTCCAAACAATGCCCATTAAACGGAAAACGCGCAATTCGGAACTCCGCTTATACGCTTTATTCTGAAACTTATTCCAATATCTAATTCTACATAACTTTTTTTTCCTCGGCCATATAATGTCCAATTCCATTTCAATAAATCTCATGGAATCTGAACAATTTAATACGCTGAACACAAAGGCGAGAAAGTAAACATTATGTGAGAATAACTAGACCAAGGGCTTTCACACCCCCTACCTACTTACTATAACCTGGAAATAGTTCAGTGTTCTCTCCGGGCTATCAGAAAGTGGATTATTTTGGGGACGCATCAGTCAGGTTGACTGGAGTCTTTTGACCGCATTGTGTCAACCCATGTGAGACCCAAAGGACAATCCTGTCACGTGTGATGCAATGTGTACAACCTTCAACATTGGTGAATGAAACAAGATCGCCGTGAAAAGATTGGTGTTGCGCCATGCACTGATTATGGTTATGTTTACCTATATTAAATATCCATTTAATATTGTAATTAATAATGTTAGGAGTAACGCTTTAACATCATGATGGCATGATCTTCATTTAGTTTTTGTTTCACCCAAATGATTCGAAATCAAAAACCTATTAACAAGAATCAAAACATTTCAAGTATATCTGTACAAGGTATATTTTGATTAAATACATCAAAAGTACAATAATGCTCTATGTAAATGTAAAAATTACTTTATGGGTTGAAAAAAAATAATTCAATGCAGACCTGGGTGAAGAGGGAGGTTTTAATTTGTTAATAAAGCTTTTAATAATAATAATAATAATAATAATAATAATAATAATGTTTATTTCCATATAGCAATCTGATATTTAATTATTTCATTTTTAGTTTTACTTTATTTTTGTTTATTTATTTATTTTTATTTCTTTAATTTAATTTAATTAATTAACTTATTTATTTATTTATTTTATTTTCATTTATTTATTTATTTATTTATTTATTTATTTTTTGGGGGGGTGGTCGTCGTCGACATGCAGGAGGCTCTTTCCAGTTTGAATCTATTAATTTTCAACTATAAACGAAATAAAAATATTATCTTTCATAAAAACAAAAGAAAAAAATGATAATCACAATAAACGATTTTTTATTTCTTTATTTTTAATTTTTATTTTTATTATTATTATTTACCGTATTTACCCGCGTATACGTCGATCCCGCGCATAAGTCGACCCCCACTTTCCCGATCAAGAAATTTGAATTTTTATAAATCCCGCGTATAAGTCGACCCCCCCCCCTTTTCCGATCAATAAATTTGATTTTTTTTTTTCAAAATACATTATTCAAAATCACCTGGAAAAAAAAGAAAAGTATACTAAATATACAATAATAAAAGAACTTTATTATTATTATTATTATTATTATTATTATTATTTTTTTGTACATTTATTCGAAATCATCTGAAAGAAAAAGTACTAAATATACAATAATGAAGATAATAATATACAAAGTTAAACTGATTTGAGGTCCGATTCAGTCTCGGACTCGCCAAACAATTCACAAAAATCATTCGTCGTCATCGGCTCATCATGATACACGTTTTCAATCTCTGTATCGCAACATTCTTCCTCGTCGTTATTACTTTCTTAAATGGCATCATCTTCTGTGCCGTCTAGTTCGTTGCTTATGCAGCAATTCTCGAACAATTTTATAATCATTTCGGAAGGAATTTGATTCCACGCATCTTTAAACCACTGGGCAATTAATGCAATGTCGGACTTTCTAATATTACCGCCCTTTGTTAATGTTGGACAATCGGATGAAATCCACTGTGAACAACAACAACAAAAATTAAGGACCCCCCCCCCCCCTCCCCCAACTTTAAAGTCTTTTTTTGCCCAAAATTTCTCGACTTATACGCGGGTAAATACGGTATTTTGGGGGGGGGGGGGGGGGAGTTACATGGAACCTTAAAAAAATAATAATAGATAAATAAAATGTGAAATAAAACGAAAATCTGACTATTGAACTTTAGTGAAATGTCCGTGATGAACTTACAGGCAATATTTAAACAGAAGCCACAGCTTGAACCAAGAAATAAAATCTATGGAACATTACATTTTATTGCATGGAAATACGCCTTAATAGTGTTTTCAAATGTTAAAAAACACGATCTCTCCCTCCACTTCAATAAATAAATAAATAATAATAACAACAATAAACTGAGACTTGAAAACGTCAGCCCCCAAATTATAAATTTCTTTTCAAACAAAAACGTAAGAACCTCAGTTAAACAGAGTTAAAATACTTCATTTTTTTTCCCTCAGGAATTTATCAGAGATAATTGCTAAAGATTCCGTGTATTATTTGCACTGATGAAATAATTACTACAGCTATACTTCACGCAGCATAAATTCCGAGATAAGAATATTCTAAAAAATGACAAACCAAATAAAACAACGATGATACCGATTAAAAAAAAAAAAAAAAAAAAAAACAGATAAGTTACGAAAATTGCATTCTTCCTTATCATTCAGAATCCTGCATTCCAAGTCATGAGCAATAGAAAAGTAAATACAAACGAGTGTTTAAATAAACTAATAATAATAATACAACTGACTTCAAATATAAAATTCTTCGTCAAACCGAGATCTTTCAACCATAGTAAATAACAAGTGATAACCAAGTGGAGCAGTCAAAGTCTCGGTTCGTGGACGGTGAACCATATTTATTTACATTAAGGTGTTTGGATACGTTAATGGTCAATTTTCGGGGGAAAAAAAGAAGAAAAAAATGATATTTTCAAGTTTGGATTTATTAAACAGAGCATTTATGTAGCTTTATAAAAATTACGTCAATCAGAAGAATTCCGCAAACCAGAAGTCACCACTAAAATAGCTGGCAAACGAAATTGAAATAAAAAAATTACATTTTTTAATATATATATATATATATATATATATATATATATATATATATTGTACGTTTTTATTTCGTAATCTTTAAATAATTAATATATTTTTAGAGTATTTGATAACAAAGAATTTTATTTAAATCTGCCAACATTTGTTTTGTAAATTAATAATAATAAAAAAAAAAATAATAAAAAAAAAGCATTTTCTCGAAATATTTATTTTTCAAAAATGATAACACAAAATGTTCTTCAATTTTTTGTTTAACTTTATATATTTCATGTTTCCTAGGGCATGCATGAAAAGAATATTCAGCATGCCAGAATTCAGCATTACATCTTTTACGATGATGTAAAAGATGCCAAAAAATTTGGATTAATTCTTTGACTAACTCTAAAATGTATTTATAGAAGTAGTCTAACAGTTTTAGTGCTCCCTGGATAAGTGCGTGAGGAATATTTTGATACTAAATTTATTTGAATTAGATAATTAGATTTAGATGAAGCATTTTCAAAAATTTCTTCAAAATTATCTATATATTTATTATTTTTCTAAAACTAAAGCAATTAAATAAAAATATAAACTTACATAGTTAATCCATACATAAATTAAAATTAAAAAGTGGTTGTTAATTTGTTTCCATGTCTTGTTTTTTTATGTTGAAGTTTTTTAAGTGCTTTGAACGCATTCGAATACCTTAAATTAAAGAAAAAGGAACAACTGGTTGCTTTATCTATATATTAAAAGCGAAAAGCGCATTCTGTCAAATTCCCATTATCTTTTCCACACGAAAATCGTCTCCTTGCCGCATGCTTCAACTTTTTTTTGGTCGCTTCTCCCCTCAGAAACAGGAAACTTGTTTAGCCCTAACCTGCTTAGCGTAGGGGGATTGAAAAGGGTTGCTTGAAAACGAATTGCGCAATATGGTCATTGCGTTACTATTAAATATGCATATTTTTTCGTAAAATCTTAAACAGAGCTTAGATAAGGTTATATTTATAACCGATTGAAATTTCAGAGCGTTCGAAAGATGAGAACTATTTTTTTTTAATTTATTTTTTTGTTATTGCTATGTTAAAGGGGCCGACGTGAAAACAAACAAAAAAGCATGAAGAAAATATATCTTTTACAACTAGATTACAATATTTTTCACGAAATTTTTACAAGGGCTGTAAAACTGTTTTATTTATAACCAATAAAGATTTTTAAAAATTCGGACAAAAAGAACTTTTTATTTTAAAACTATGAAACGACCTTACGTGGGAAAAAAAAAAAAAAAAAAAAAAAAAAAAAAATGAGCGCTTTTATTACTAAACGTCGATATTTTTTCGCGAATTTTTTATTTTAAAATATAATTTCATACAAAATCGGGTTAAAGATATAAAATAATAAAACTTGATTTTTTTTTTTTTTTTTAATTTATTATCACGGGCCCGGACAACGCCGAGCAGGCCAGCTAGTATCTGTATAAAAATAGCTTTTTGTTGAATACAAAATAACACAGAAAAATACAAATGACACGAATAAATATAGCACGAACCTCGCTTCATGAAAATAATCCCTTCTTTGATAGAATATGAAAAGAGACAGTAAAACCAGTGGCAATGCATGAGCACGGTTTTCATGCCATCTGTACATGTTTTTACTGTTAAGGTAAAGATAACATTTTAATGCAGAATTTCTTGTTAAATCTCCCGTTGATTCTCTCAAAAGCACCCGCTCGCTTATGTTAATTCTATGGGACAGTGGTTTTACAATATCTCGTTTGCATTTCAATATTTTTAAACGTTTTCTTTCCCCCATTGGATAGCTGAGAGTGATCTCTACGAAGCCTTTTCTTTTTCGAAGCTTTTTCTTTTTTCACTTTTTGAATTTTTGTTTTGAATTAATATGAGGATACTTCCACTATCGGAACATAAAAGTATTCTCATTTAACAAAAAGAAAAAAAAAATCAAACAAAATCGAAAAATTAAAAAAGGGGCTTCGTAGAAATCGATCTCAACTATCCAATGCAAACAAAGAAAAAAAAATCGTTTAAAGATATTGAAATACAAACGAGGTATTGTAAAATAACTGTCCCATAGGATTAACATTAGCGAGCGGGTGTTTTTGAGTGAGTCAACGTTGATTCTTATAGCTGCATGTCCAATGAGCACCAGGCATAGCACAGACGAATAGCTTTTTATTCCTGTAAAACAACTTTCTTAACAGCAAAAGTGCAGGTGCCGGAAAGCAGTTTCAATATCATACAAGTTCGGCACATAAAAAGCTGCTTTGATAAAAGTAAACAAATAATAATTTTCTTACAAACAATCATGCCTCTTCTCTTTTACACAAAGTGATATATACAAAACGCGCCCATATTTACTACGTTATAATGGATTAGGAGGAAAAACAGAACAGTGTTTAACAGATACGTTTTCGCCATCTAAAAAATGATTTGTCATTAAGAGTTTATAGGAAATGAGAAATATTTAGAAAAAAAAAAGAGGAAATTAAATTCATAGAATCACAGTATTATGTATATTTACTTATTTATTCATTTACATGACAGCAAACACACAGTATTTTTTCCCCCAATAAATTCGGTGTATATATAGATATAAAAAAAAAAAAAAATGAAATAAAGAATAGAAAATAAATTAATAATAACTAATTTTAAACAGTTTCAGGTGAGTACTGTTTTCGAGAAGATAATAAACATAAAACTGGAGAGCGTTTTAACGGCAAATAAATGTACCAATCAAATATATAATGACCGCTAAAGCGTTTCATATGCCAGTCCGCCATGTTTTCTCAAAATTATTTTTAAGAATAAATATACATAAAAATTTTATTTTCAAATATATTTTTTTGAGGGGGGAGGGGGGGGAGAGAAAGACAGAGGAGTTACCTTCTACAGTATTTATTTTTTGGTGTTATCGGCATTAAAAATACCATTCTTAACGTAAACATTAGAAAAACAACATTGAAAAATTGAATTAATTGTGATTTTTATCGTTCCGAAAACCATGGTGAACAATACGCAGTTCGTTCCCGCACAGAAAATAAAATCAGAAAAGACTTTAGACGTCATTTGCTTATGAACCAGAGAAATCTAGTTTCAATTTTAGAAGTGAAGTTTTACACAAAACTCGATATTTTGCGCACTGATTTTTGAAATGGCAAAACAGAGATTTATAATGCGAAGCTTGTTACTGGTTTGCTAGAAAATATTGCAACGGCAAAAATCATTGAGAGTTTTTTGCTCTATTGATAATCTTGCTAGTTAAGACAGTTAATTTGATTAGACGCGCGTTCTTGATGAAAATGAATAGTTTTGTAGTGAATGCATTCAAAGTTAGATTTTTTTCCCCCTTACACGATTATCGGATTATTAGGGATTCTATTTGGGTGTCTTTTTTTATCTATATAACATTCCGCAATGCATTATTGCCCAGTTATAGTCATATATGACGTATATATATATGACATGTGTATAAGATGTATATATGGCACATAAGACGTAAATAATTTGTATATAATGACATATATAGCACCTATATGAGCATTAGATTGGTTGGTTGGTTGATTATTGACGGCCAATTATCTACACTAGGGATATAGGCCCGGGGGGAGTGCCCTTCGTGGGGGTCTTTCTAAGGGAACCTAATCCGTATTTACGCATGGATAAATCCACGGCTCGAAGAAAACCACGAAAACTCCGAACGATTAGGCCGACGGGCGCGATTGGGATCGAACCCAGCACCTCCCGTCTACCAGCTTCGAGAGCACAACCTCTCAGCCACTGGTGGGGCTATATGAGCATTAGAAGTATATATATGCGTATATATAAACTTTGCTGTGATTTTGTTGAAATCGTAACTGCAATCTTGGCATAATCGTAATTGTGGGGTCCACTTTAATACGAAAGTACCAAAATGTATCGTTTCCTCAATATAACTTACTTTCTCATCACATGACGTAATAAGATTACGCCTTTATTTTTTGATAATAATGATACAATGAAACGCAGAGTTTGTATTGAGTCCGGCATTTAGAGAGTAATTTAAACGAAATCAAGTGCGTTTTTCATTTTTCTGAGGGCTCCCAAAACGACCGTCTAGGTCCTGAAGTATAATAATCAGGAAGTAGAAGACCGGCTAGTATAACAGAAAATAATAAAAATCATATTAATAAATAATAATTAGATAAACATGTATGCATCTGTAGTTATTTTTTAATTTTATTTCACTGTAATATTTTAAAGAAACGAGGGAAAAAATAATAAGATAGTAGAAAAAAAATAGAAACTCCCAAGATTTCCACAATTTCAGACCGCGTATTTTGGCATAATAAAAACAATGGTTAACATCGGGGGAAAAAAAAAAAAAAAAAAAAAAGTTACGGAGCAAAATGTTTAAAGTTTAAAATAGGCTTAAAGAAAGAAATAAAAAATAAAACTTACACATTAGAATCTCAGCAGCTTGAGAAAAACACAGCACTGACATTTTGTTTAACCCAAACTTAACCCCAGTAAACCAACAAACCATGTGATCAGAGATTATTTCAGTAAGTAAAAACCCGGTGACTCACATGCGTTCGATAATTCTTGCACGACAATGTCCATTGACTCGGCCGACATTTCACTGAGGTAATTTTCGACGGATTACACGGAATTAAAATCGACCTGACAACTGTAGGAGATCGCATTAGAGCACGAGAGCTTTTGTTGAGTGATAAGTGATTCAATTAAGGCTGTTGTGTAATCCAAAAGTACTCTTTTTCTAGAAAAGCGAAAGTATTTTCATTCCCACACACACATAATTTTTATTAAATTAATATTTCAAACAAATGAGCATTTTATTTATCTTGTTTTCTTTTTGTTTTGGCTAAAGTTGAAGTTTGAAACGACTTTCTATGCTTGAAAATCACAAAGAGATGGCAAATAGGTAATGAAGTAGCAATAAACAGCAAAAATGTATCACATTTATGAGGAAAAAATATATATTTCTTTGAAATTTTAATAATAATGTATGAAAGTTTTAATATTGCTGAGGTTGAAATCTTTCCGTTAATTGCCACAGCAAAGTTACTCAAAGCAGCGTTTTACAGCGAATTAAAGTTAAAAGTTTGGAAACAGTTTTAAAATACTGTGCTGAAATTGAGGGAAAAAAAATGAAAATTTAATACAATATACAGCAGTGATGTAACACGAAAGGAAAATTAAAATCGTCATCCACAGATTATGCACAAACAATTCCCATTTCAAGCATATATGTTTGCATATCTCTTTTGTACTGAACAATCTATTTAATGCAGCACGGTTGTAAAAAATCTGGTTAATGTTTTAAAAAAAGCCACGTCAGTGGTTTTTAATGGTTTTAACCGGCTCTTTCTTTTCCCCCACAATTGACTTTTATACTACAGTGAAGCATTTTGATTATAAAATGCACATTTTTAAGTGTTTTTTAACTAATTTAAAAAAAAATTATGAGTTTAGAATTTAACAACTAACATAATTTCCCAATAATGAAGACATTAATATTGGAATAACACATAGTTAGTATAATTTGTAGTCAGAATTGAAATTATGTCAGTTATTTTTTTAAAAAGGAATACAGTTGCTTTATTTGGTTTACACTGGTCCTTCAATTAAAAATAAATAAATCCTGCTTTAGATAATTAAACATTTTATTTTTACGACAATAGTTACCTATATTATTTTATTAACTTATTTTAAGGACTATTAATATGTAATAGTTTTATTTTTTCTTACGCATATTTAAAATCCTTCATAAGGTCATTTAATAAAAACATTATTTCTCACCATGGAAAAAAAGTTATTAGTAATAAGATATACACGAAGAGCACTTTTGAACAGCAACAACTAATACCATACCTTATTTTAAAGAGTTTATTTTGTAAACCTTTTTTTTAATTATTACTGCGCTCTTTTTTCTCCCCCTACACTTACTATGTACTGCTCTTCAAATATTATTTCTTTCCTCAAATATTTCAACTTTCAACATTGATCATTCTACGATTTAATAAGTATCTTGAATAAGTATGAAATCGATTAGTAGCAGAAAAAGCAGAAAACTTTTAAAAAAAACAGTACATCATTTTTATAAATCATCAGAACTCACTGTTTACTAACTAAATATGGATTTAAAAAGTAAATAGCAGTATGTAAGAATAATGTTTTCTTTTTTATGTGCAGCGATTTATTATTGTTTAATTAAATATAATATTTAAAATGCATAGAATATATATGATGGAGCTATGTAACATAGAGTTTCAAAACTTAGTCATAAATGAATTCGCCTCAAAGGGTAAACATTTTTCGATTAGACACATTGCCTTCACAGTGGCTTTCTAAGCAGTTATAAAGACTTGATTAATTTTAACACAATTATTCAAATTAGTAAAGAAATAAAACAACTCAAGAGTTATTTATTTGATAATATTCAACAGAAGTTTATAAATTTTCAGTAGACATTTATGATTGCATTAAAAATAAATTAATGCAAATTTAATGTGAATTAGCTGTAAACCACACTTTTAAATATAAAATCCGGCAACCCTGAAACACAGCGTATCGTATACATCCTAAGATAAATGCAATTAAAAAATAATCTGAAAAATAATCTTTTATAGACGACGATGCATTTTATGTACTCAGTCGTCTATATTGGTTAAGCTTGAAAAGTTGGCTTCACTATAAAGTATACTTAAATAATGCTTCGTTGAATTTGAATCTTATAACCCTTAACTGCTGTGACGAAAATTGTTGCATTAGCTAATGTTGGCGGTCTCGTAGACAGCTTGATAGAAATATGACTAAAAGCTCCATTAACTCATAGGATACTGCTTCTACAGTAAAATTTATGTACATGACTGACTATTATGATTAAAATTCAACTATTCAAAAGTTTCCAAATGAAACAAAATTTCACTAGTATCTGTAGTTAAACTGAAAATTACAAATTAAACTGTGAAAAATGAGAGGAAAAAAAAAAGGTTACAGTATTTAGGGGTTAAATAAAATGTAAACAAAAATCAATACAAACAATTACTGCAGGTCTCCCAAATGGTCCGTCTTTTAATATAACTGTTTTTCATACAGAAATTATCTTTTTTAGATTTCCCTGGCAAATTTATCAGAAACCTATCATGAAAACTTTTCTTAGGAAATACTATTATTCCAAATACAGACCATTTGGAGCTCTGCAACTGTATTTTTAATGTAATCTTAAGTTAAAAATCCATTTCGATAATTTATGGCTTTCCTGGAAATTGGGAGGAGCGACCTCTAGAATCTATTTAAATAACATACCAAAATTTCATTGAATTGAAAACGTTTGATATGAAAATAACGCAACAACCATACAACAGCGCCAAATACTCAAAATCTGTTAAGTTTTATCAACATTTTTATTCGTAGAAACATTTTTTTAAAATTCATCTTTCTTACTTATAATAAAATCCAAAGGCGAGAAAGTGTCTGTAACGGTACCGGGTTGTACCACTCTGGTCTGCGAGTCGACCGTAGTTAAACGCCATGTTAGGCTTAATGAAAAACATATACTAACATATGACAACTAAACGTTACTTTCTTCTACGTGAAATCATGTCTGTTCTGCATATTTTCACATAAAACATGTATATCTTATCCAATTATAATGTATTAAATTCCAAATTAAAAATAAGCTATTATAAACATCAGATTACTAAATATAAACAAACAAACACTGTTGCCATTCAGAATTTCTGAATCTTGAAACAAATGAATCACTCTTTGAACGCTTCATTAAAAAAATACAGGTTAATTATCTGATTATCTTCTTAAAACATTTGTAAAAGTATATTAAAGTCTTTAACTATTTTAATTTTGTTTAAAACCTTCAAAAACTATTTTTGCAGCCATCTTTCGTCAATTAATATAAACAATCGAACTTTGTTAAAAATACAAGTTAATATTTGCATTAATTAGCATATTAAAATTTAATATGAAATTTTCAGAAATTACATTTCACTTTGCTAATTATTATTATAATTGTTGAAAAAAAAAATGCAGTGAGTCATTCACTTTTGAGAATCATTCATCAAAATTATTTGTAGTACTGATTGCCAATTGGCAACGTGTGTTTTACTGTTTTAACATCTTTGTTGATCTTTTTAAATGCTGTTTTAAACACACGGTGGATTTGAATCTGTTCAATCAAATCAGTTTTTATTGTTGTTTTATATAGTTTAAGGATCGTTTTAGCGATGCCTCAAGAAAATGATGAAACGCCGATTGAACGTAGACGGCGATTAATTAGAGAAAGACAGTCGAAGTGGTTTGCTTGGTAATCACAAGCAACATTGGACTGCATAAGGGAAGATGGCGCCATCTACCGGTAGAAAATACAAACAAATTTTTAAATTTTGTTTCCATCCTAAATAAAATGATTTTTTTCTTATGAAACGTAATTAAAATATAAGGAATAAATAGTACCGAGTAATTTCCATTTAATTTTGCTTATGTAATCAAAAAAATGAGCTATGTGGTGAGTCAAGCTTTTTAGAAACTGATTGATAACACTTTTTTTACAGAAAATTTCACACATGTATTGTTTTTTTTTTTTTTTTTTTTTTTTTTTTTTTTTAATATTTAATTTGAATGTTTTGTTCATTTGCTGAACTATTTTAAAAATGGAATATTGAGTCAATATCCTGTCATTTTTGACGGGGGGGTATATACTAGTATTCATAGAATGATTAAATGGCGATTCATACAAGTCCTGGTTACTACATTTTTAAATGGATGCGATTCCCCTCGTATCACGTACTTTTTTTAATTACAGCTTATTGTTGAAAAAAAGGATTTGACAAAAAACTGCAAAGATGACAGCGCTCACAGAAGAATGATAACTGAAATTCTAATCGAGTGAGACACGACGTTATTGCGAAAGCCACTAAGCTACACGACCTTATAACAGCTGTAAGGGTTGTCTGCACCTGTACATCTACCCTACACTTTTTTTTTTTCTGCTAATATCTGTCAGCTTTTAAGTGGATTTAGAAAGTTTCTATTTTCTTTTCCCCCACTAGAAAACAGTAACAGGAAAAAAAAAATGCAAATTGTAATTGTTGGGTAGTAAAAAGAACTTTAAAATTAAATATTATTTAAGCTATTCAAATTGATTTAACACTACTTTAAAATAGAAAATCCCTGACGGCTCGGCCTACAGGCACAAGTAGATTCCTGTAAATACCAATGCAAGGCAGAGATATGCACGGGCCGGAATATCCAGGCCCGGCCCGATCCGTACAAAAAAAAATTATTGGCACGGCCCGGCTAAGTATAAAATTTAAAATTTAGGCCCGAGCCTGGCCCGGTCCGTGCAAAACAAAAAAAGTGACCTCTAATGCAAGGCTCCCAAATGGTCCGCTTTTTGAATACCGGTATAGCAGAAATGTGCAAAATCTCGCAAAAAGCAGAGTAAAAAGCTATATAACCTTTAAATGAAAATAATAATAATAATAATAATATTTTCCCCCCTGCATTAAAACAATTTTTTAACACAAAATGCAGTAAACATATAAACCAAAATTTTAATTTTAAAATTGGTAAAAGAAGATAAATTTATACTTTACTGACCTATTAAAGCTTTACACATTCGTACATCCAGATTATACAAGGGATTGAATTTTCAATTTTAATGTAGCGTATTTAATAAGGTGAATATAGTATTATTAGAAATACACTACATTCACTATACTGTAATAAGTATACATTTTTCTTTAATTTTAATAATGTTAAATAAAATAATAATAATTAAATAAATAAATATTTATTATAAAATAATATTTTAATTTTATTTAATAATATAGTAAAAATTTCTTAGAAATGAAGGAGTTCAAAAATTTTCGAAATATAAATATAGGTTAGTAATGTTTTTGGTGGAAAGAAGAGAGAACTTTATAAAGGCTATGATTTTGAAACTTCTAAATTTATTTGGGAGGGAGGGGGAGATGACATTTTGGTCTACCGGGCTATCCTATCAATTCAACACATTCATTTTTAGGGTTTCGTTCATCTCACGAAACCTTATTACTCCCGGTCCGTTGTCTGTCCGTCACAGAGCCGTTCTCAGAACTTATATAACTTACAGAGTTGAAACTTTGTGTATATATAACTGAATACCTGCTATGAAGCTCAAAATATTAAAATTTGAAAAAATCGTATTGTTTTAATAGAGATAAAAAACCAAAAATCTAATAGCCTTTTCCTATTAAATTTAAACATTTTTCGATATAGCAGTTGCAAACCATTAAAAATCCACAATAAAATGCTTTCTACAATAATTAATTTTCTATTGAAAGATTTCCACGTGAAAAATGAAAATGAAATAAAAAGTTTCACCAACTGAAAAGAAAAAAAAAAAAAAAAAAAAAAAAAGACATCATATGAGTAATAAAACGGAAATTTTCAAAGATTTCTCAATAATACAAGGAGTATGAGTATGTTTATGTACAGAAAGCAGATTAATATCACGTCATTAGACAATTAAAAAGAAAATTAATCTGACGTCATATCGGAAGTTAACGGATTTCTCAAATGTTTGAGAATAACACAAAGCTAGTATCAATATCAGTAATAGAGAATAGTAAATATAAGAGTTTGAGGAACGTATTGAATCATGATAAAAACCCGATTATGAAAATATTCGCATATTTTAACATTTTGAAGGTGTACAACATGTTTAATTTTGAAATTATTTTTTTTAAATATCCATTTCGTCCACATGACAGATATTATTATGACAGAGTATAATAGAGGGCTTCGCCCGCTATCGGGCTGGTTTTGATATTCGAAAAAATGAAGAAAATAGACCTGTAAATTTTTACTTTATAAAAAACATGATTTTTTTTTTTTTTTTTTTTTTTTTTTTTTTTTTGCTAAATGAAATTTATTTAGATTTATTAAAGAAAGGATAAAGTGCTTTGAAACTTCTAAATTTATTTGGGAGGGAGGGGGAGATGACATTTTGGTCTACCGGGCTATCCTATCAATTCAACACATTCATTTTTAGGGTTTCGTTCATCTCACGAAACCTTATTACTCCCGGTCCGTTGTCTGTCCGTCACAGAGCCGTTCTCAGAACTTATATAACTTACAGAGTTGAAACTTTGTGTATATATAACTGAATACCTGCTATGAAGCTCAAAATATTAAAATTTGAAAAAATCGTATTGTTTTAATAGAGATAAAAAACCAAAAATCTAATAGCCTTTTCCTATTAAATTTAAACATTTTTCGATATAGCAGTTGCAAACCATTAAAAATCCACAATAAAATGCTTTCTACAATAATTAATTTTCTATTGAAAGATTTCCACGTGAAAAATGAAAATGAAATAAAAAGTTTCACCAACTGAAAAGAAAAAAAAAAAAAAAAAAGACATCATATGAGTAATAAAACGGAAATTTTCAAAGATTTCTCAATAATACAAGGAGTATGAGTATGTTTATGTACAGAAAGCAGATTAATATCACGTCATTAGACAATTAAAAAGAAAATTAATCTGACGTCATATCGGAAGTTAACGGATTTCTCAAATGTTTGAGAATAACACAAAGCTAGTATCAATATCAGTAATAGAGAATAGTAAATATAAGAGTTTGAGGAACGTATTGAATCATGATAAAAACCCGATTATGAAAATATTCGCATATTTTAACATTTTGAAGGTGTACAACATGTTTAATTTTGAAATTATTTTTTTTAAATATCCATTTCGTCCACATGACAGATATTATTATGACAGAGTATATATAATAGAGGGCTTCGCCCGCTATCGGGCTGGTTTTGATATTCGAAAAAATGAAGAAAATAGACCTGTAAATTTTTACTTTATAAAAAACATGATTTTTTTTTTTTTTTTTTTTTTTTTTTTTTTGCTAAATGAAATTTATTTAGATTTATTAAAGAAAGGATAAAGTGCTTTGAAAGGAATATTAAACGAAACCCTTTGTGCTATCTTCGATCACACTTACCCACTTGTTATTATTATTATTACTATTTTTATCATTTTTATTTTTACTATTTTTATCATTTTTTCAAAAGACAAGAGGCTACTATGTTCCAGATGTAAAGTCATTTTATATGGATTGGCAACCTTCCAACTGTGTAAGAATGCTGACAATTCAATGAGGTAAAAAAAAAAAAATCAAAATACTTCTGGATCAGTCATATTTTTGTATGATTTTTCATTTTCTTTTTCGGATTACCATGATCGGTAAATAAAGGAAATAAGACAAACAATTTTTCCGATTTTTCTACGATAATTTTAGATCAACAAAATTCTCTGATATCTCTATACTTTCCAGGTGTTTGTGTGCACCGTGAATATTATTGAGAAAAACTATTAAAGATAAATTTGCGTCAAGAAGTTAACCTGTAACTGGGGATTGGCTCGTCCAAACGTACTGGAATTTTTTGATGAAGACACCATATTTTAAAAATGTTTTCCGTGCGAAAATTTCTTTGTAAACTAATTTTTCTTTTGCTGTCTGTCGCAAGTTGAATGTTCAAAGTTCTATTCCATACTAATATTTAAACAGGGAAGCTTTATTGAATCCATAAATAAATGACGCCGATACCGTACATCCCCTATTATGTTTTTACTTTTCCACCATTTCAATTACGGGTTAACATATGGCTTAATTGTGAAAACCATACTGAAATCGCTGCATAACGCATTCTTTTTCCCTCTGATTTTTAACATGATTAGAGGGTCGATGGTGTCGCATCTACAGATAACTTTCTCCGGGTGGGATTTCGGTAGCTCCAGGGAGGGGGGGTCGCACTTTTAGATTATTAATAAGCACAAATTTCGGAAGCGTCCGAGGAATGGAGCCCCCTGAATTCAACACTGAATGGATAGAAGAACAAACAGAATCATTCAGAAAATGAAACCTTTCAAATGGGAAACAAGTTGGAAATTGTACGTCAAACGTGACAAATGAGGTGCGTTCGTACTATAGCTAGTTATATAAATATTCAGATCTAGATGATTTTTAATTCTGTGAAATGAATTATATCGTCTGCAGATTAATTTCTGTAATAAAATAAGTATCTCGGTCGCTTGACGATGAAACTTCCGAAGCTCCTATAACAAAAAAGCACCGATTTTTTTTTTTTAAATTCAAATTTCTTAATAAATATTTTTATTAATATATCCTAAAGTTTTGATTCGATTTTAATAAAATTTGAAATGTCTCGACAAAATTCTGCAAAGATAATATATTTTAAATTTCAAACCATTCGGTTGGGTAGTTTTTGCGTTGTTATATGCGGACGGACGGACGGATCAAGCGACGACAATAGGTGCTACGTATTTATATAATTACGAACGCACCTAAAAAGGAAGTGTCAAAACAAATTCGCTCTAACAATACACAAAAACATAAATGTTTAAAAATGTAACGGTAGAATAAAGAACGCCTCTCAATATTATTTTTATTTCACCCAAAAGTCGGTTAAAAGCAGATATTTCTTCTTTTCATCTTTTCATTGAAATTCAACTAACACACTTTTACTCGTTCAATTCATTCATACCTCAAGGCAAGGCAACCACTAATAGTGTCTCTCCTTCTGTTTTGTTTATATGGTTTCTACATTATTATTCTTGCTCAGGGGATAGAAACCATCGGAAGCAGATGCTATCTACGAAGGCTACCCTCTCTCACGATGCAAGAAACAATAGTGTCTGGCTACTTAACCCCGTAGTTATATGGCTCCTCAGTTGCTGCAAGGTTGGTTGTATTTTTCTTTTCTTTTTCTTTCTTATTTCTTACTCATCTATTATTGTTTCATTCATTATACGACTTCTGGGAAAGAATATGTTTGGATATCGAGGTTCAACTCTCAGGTGTTGGTCAATAATGTTAAGGAAATTTAAGTTCATTTCAACAATTTTTCCCTTTCCTGAATTTCTGACTCAATCTGCTTTAGGTCGTTAAAAGAGAAAAAGGGCCAAAAATGATAAATTTATTTTCAAAAGTGAATTGTACTTGAATATTTTAAAGCGTCCTATAAAATTGTAAAATTCGTATAAAAGGAAAAATGCATTTGATCAGTAAGACATTATTTTCTTATCATAAGCCTGTTGGGGGGGGGGGGGGGATTATGTGTGCGATGCAAGTAAATGTGCATGTACATTTGAATAAACGATTTTTAGTGATACTATAGAGAAAAAAAATAAAGGTTGGTCGACTGATTGTTTTTGTGGAACTGCAATAATTTTATATACACGAGAACTAATTAAACGAGGATCTCCAGTCTTTCGCTCAACGAGCATTTTTCTCTTACGCTAGGCTTTAGCTGTCTTTAATTTAGAAATGATTTTACAATTCTTTGCATTCAAATTCCCTTGCTTTTCTTTAAATGTAAATTATATTGTATTTCACCTGAAGAAATACTTCATAACTATTTTCATTAGGCGCACTACTTATACAGTGGGAGAGGGTAGTGTGATGAGAGAAACGTTCACACGCGACCAATGACGGGTTAACCCTTGACTGTTGTGACAGAAATTGTCGCATAACTACTGTGAACGGTCTCTGAGACCGCTTGATGGAAAGTTGAATAAGAGGCTCGATTAACTCATGGGATACTGTTTCTGTACTAAACCTTATGTACGGGACTATTATAATTAAAATTCACTTATTCAGAAGTTGTTAGTGGTAGTAGTAGGGCGCCAAACAAAACATAACTGCTGTTAGCGGTCTTTCAATTCTCACAGTTAATTTGTAGTTTTCAGTTTAACTATATAGATACTAGTGAAATTATGTTTCGTTTGGAGTACTATTGCTAGATACTTATGAATAGGTAATATTAATTATAATAGTCCTGTACATATAGTTTAGCACAGAAACAGTGTATCTTACGAGTTAATCAAGCCTTTTATTCCTACTTCAATCAAGCGGTCTCAGAGACCACTCACAGTATCTATGCGACAATTTTTCTCACAGAAGTTAAAATTACAATTTAAACTGTGAAAATTGAAAAAAAAACGGTCTGTTACACTGCTAACAGCAGTTAAGGGTTAAAGTGGACTTAGAACCACGAGACCCTCTGATTACTTTCTGTTTCCTTAAGGGGATTGATCGGTCAGATCTCAAATTCCATTTGCTAATGTTAAAACCTATGGGAGTGGAATGCATTTTTTAATCAATCAATCAGTCTGTCTGTCTGGCTATCTATCTATCTCCCTTCCTCCTTCTCTCTCTCTCTCTCTCTCTCTCTTTTTTTTTTTTTTTTGGTCAAAAAATTTCTAAAATGTATGCTTATCTGAAGTGTCTCTGTAAAATCTTACTCGCAGCTCGTATGATTTTAACACATAAAATGTTAAAGAAATATTTTGACAAATAAGAAAAAAAGAGCATCTTTTAAGAAGAGTTCACAGAAAAAAAAAAAAAAAAAAAAAAAAGTCAAGAATATTAAAGTTTCCTGGGGAGATATTTAAAAAAATAATAATAAAATAAGAATGCATTCCACTCCCATAGGTTTAACATTAGCGAGGGTAATTTGAAATCGGACTCAACAACACCCATAAAATAGGCATCTCAAGACTGTATTTTCACCTATCATTATGGGTGCTGGTAACTATAATAACGTGGTACATGATTATCAGTTCGAACTCGTTTTTCCGACCTCATTCGGTTGCAAGGAAAGGATATTCGTTCGTTAGGAAGAAAAATCTAAATACACTAAGCGAAAGTACAGTGGAAAAAGATAATTCAGGAACTAACGTTCTGCACTAGCATCAAAACAAGCTGGAGTAGAGAAACAGCTACGTGATCTTGGCCTGTTTATTAGGTAGATTTTGTAAGAAATGCTACCTATTACATTCTCCCCCTAAGTTGTAATTCCTAAAAAAATTTTGCAGATCTACACCGCTCATGACTCCTAGAACCCAAAACCACCCCCAGTTCAAGACTTTATCTATCTATCTACACTTTTTTATAAATTCCATAATTCTACACAAATATCTTCCAAACTGACACATAAAATCAAGCGGCATAAAATCTCGTTCAAGTTCGAGGAGGGGGGGGGGGCTTTTTGTAAGAACAGAAAACCCCCATAATTTCTTAATTATGATACATATCGAAACCGTTTCAAGTTATTATTACTTCTAGGAAAAGGGCCGAAAATTTATGTACGACAGATTTTTGATTTCATCAAAAATGACCCCAATAGGGGGAGGGGGAAATAGGGGTTTAAGAAGGAAATAATTCATAACTTCGTCAATTCACAAGATATCAAATCCGCTTAAATTTCTTATAATTATCTACAACTTTTATATTGACGAGTTTTGTATAAAACCAACTCTTAGAGCAAAAAGGAAAAAAAATTAAATTAAATTAAATAAATAAATAAAATCCCTGCTGGCTCCGCCTACAGGAACAGGTATATTTCAAAGTGGGCGGTCCCAACTGCCGCATCATGGCAAATAGGTCTTTCTTCTGCAATTTCCAATAAACAGGCGCCCCACGGTCTGCGTCTTCGAAATCTACCTGTGCCTGTAGGCCGAGGCGTTAGGGCTTTTTTTAAGTAACAAACACACTTTCAGCATTTTGCATCATATAACTGATGGTTCTTCCATTAAATTGTAACATTTAAGTTTTCGGACGCATGTTTATTAATCTATCATATCTACAGACTGTCCAAGTTCTGAAAGCCAAAATTCAGGAGATTTTATTTCAGGAATCAAATTTTTTTTTTTTTCCCCAAATGAAAATTTATGATATTTTAAATGTAAAAATGTTCAGTACAAGTTTCGTTTCAAACTGTGCTTGGTTATCGTTGGAGATTAAAAAGGAAGCATGTTACTCTTACTTAAATAAGAAAAAATATATACTTCTTACATGCAAAAAGAAGTTAAGTGTATCCTAAATATTTAGGATAACTTATCGTGATTTTAAATAAAATATAAATAACAGAGGAAAATTAGTTTCTCTATAAACACATATAAAACTACAGTGAATGTTTTTTAAATAATTCTTAATTGTGACAAATTATTGTTCACTAAAAATGTAAGTTAACAGTGAAACATCTTAGTAGTAAAAGTCACAGAGTTTTAAAGATTAATCCTTATATGCTATCTGAGAGTAGCTTATGCATTACATAAGGTATTAATGACCAATTATATTAAAAAACAAGTGTTCAAGGACTGATTGTCGCAAAGGCAAACGGGGCAGTCGTCCAGGGAAAAGAAAGACCGCCAAAGCTTTAAAAAAAGTTATGTATCTTAAAATGAGTACAAATTGCGGCTATAAAAATGTTTCGGGGGGGGGGGGGGGGGGGGGGTCCAATTGGATCTTTGCTCCAATCATTTCAACAGTTTAGCAACAGAAGTACTTTGCCCCTGAAAGGGTTAAATAGTAGACATGAAATAATCCATATTTTTTGTAAAATGTCCTTGCTTTATTACGCCATGGAATTGCCCAAAAAATCAGGAGAAATGGCAAGTTTGTATTTAGCATCCAATCCTATGCTATCGCTACTAGTGTTTATCAACAGTTCCCTATAAAATATTTGTGAGTGTACTCTTAAAGGTTTGCCAGGTTTTTTTTTGTTTTTTTATACTGATTGTATTTTTATTCTTTTATTCATGTCATGCTAAGAAGCAGCTGGGATTATCTATAGAGATAATGCTTCGCTCAACAGTTGGATGTTGCTCAAGACCACTTCCAAGGTTGAAAGGGGAATTTTCGCCTTCATTTTTGTAAAGGATCAAATAAAAAATAAAACTATCTTTTATTCTAGAAAAATAGCTGTTCTCAGTTGATTGTTGACACAGGGTGTTTTTTGTTATCTTTGAGCCATTTGCAACTAGTTACCTCTTTTGTAAACGGCTTCAACTTTATAAAATCCATCGAAAAAACCACGCTATATTTTTACATGAATTGTTAATGTTTCAGTGGGTGCACTTAAATATTTAAGCGGAGAATAATCATGCTATTAAAAAGAGTTCAAGCTTTTTTCATAACAGTGATATTAGAGATGTTAGAAGAGCAATTACACAGCAAGAAAAAGAAAATGTGTATTTTACGGTATAATAAATACTGGCACCCCAGCTGCCAGTATTATACCGTAAAATTAACAGTAATAAACAATAAAATAAGCAGTAATGCGCAACCGCGACATGCACGGCAATGTATTACTGTTAATTTTACGGTATAATACTAGCAGCTGGGGGTCCTCGTATTAGACGTAAAATCAATCCCCCCTCCCCCCTCCAGTGTATACATATCATAAGTAAAAATTGAGTTTCAATTTCGGTGATATTTGTGAAAACAAAGTTTCCGAAAAATCACGTTTGTCATACACTTTGCGACAGCGAACCTGTTGAATGATGTGAAAATCTATAAATGCGAGTGCGAGCTCTATAAAATGAAAGTAAAGCTGAAATACAACACTCGAACCTGCATTTTTTTTTCTTTCTCCTCTTTGAGGGAACAGGAAGGGAGAAAATTTTTAATAAATAAGCTAGGGAAAGAAATTTAAGCAAAAGAAATGAATAGATAGGCAGATGTGGTGTTTATTGTAGTAGAATCTACTGCCCACTCTTTGGGGGGGGGGGGGGGGGGGGGGGGGGGTGTATTACCTTTTCAAGCTGGCTGTTCATTATAATACTGGACAAAACACATATTGAATTTTTTTTATGATATACTCAATTTTAAAAAAAAGTCAAAGTAAAGTAGTCTTTGACAAGTTTCACTATACATATAACTATACGAAATTATCTATACGTATCTATATACGCGATTTTAAATTAAAAATAAATAAATAGTGAAGACTGTTTCAATGTAACGTTACGTATCTTGTTTGGGGCTTTACATATATATAACGTTATCAACATTTTGTTAATTTTTACCCTCTTCCCTCCTTACGATATCATACGTTATCATTTTTTGACCCCACCTCCCTTAATTATACCGTTATCAATTTCTAAAAATTCTTTTTACTTTTACTTTTTTTTCCCGTTTGCAGTATACAGCAGATATAGTTGTACATTTATTATTCGCATAATTTACGGATTCAAATGAAGAGGAGTAGTCGTTAAAATATCACTATTATGCATATGAAACAACTTTATATCAAATAACATTTAAAAGAGATAGATACTATTTAAAAGTATTTAATAATAGCTTATTGTCACATCCATACATTCAACAGGAATGTTGTCTTTTTGCATACGCCTCCTTCAGGGGGAGGGTGAAAGCAAGTGCACAACATTATATTTCTTTCTTTACTAAACTAGTAAAAACAACAATTATCATTTCAAATATATTTCGCACCTGTCTTCTCCAACAGCGAATTATAGGAGCACATGGCAGAAAAATAGAAATGCCGAATATTGGGGTTTTCCATATTTTGGAAGGAAATGATTTTATGGCATAAATAATAACTTTACATTTTCATAAAAATAGGTAAGACTAAACAAGTTGTAAATTGTACGTCAAACGTTACAAACGAGGTGCGTTCGTACGCACGTTTTAGAATTAAATTCATGATATCCCGTGCGTAGAACGGGTTAAACAGCTAGTTAAGTATATATTTTATGACACTCTTCATACAAATATCTTAACTAGTTATATAAATATTCAGATATATATGTATCAGCTAGTTATATAAATATTCAGATCTTGATGATTTTTAATTCTGTGAAATGAATTATATCGTCTGCAGATTAATTTCTGTCATAAAATAAGTATCTCGGTCGCTTGACGATTAAACTTCGGAAGCTCCTATAACAAAAAAGCACCGATTTAAAAAAAAAAATTCAAATTTCTTAATAAATATTTTTCTTAATATCTCCTAAAGTTTTGATTCGATTTTAATAAAATTTGAAATGTCTCGACAAAATTCTGCAAAGATAATATATTTTAAATTGCAAACCATTTGGTTGGGTAGTTTTTGCGTTGTTATATACGGACAGACAGACAGACAGACAGACGGACGGACCAAACGACGACTATAGGTGCTACGTATTTATATAATTACGAACGCACCTAAAAAAAAGAAGATAACAGATTATTCTTATGTATAGGAAAAATTACAAAAAAATTCGGTTGGATCAAAAATGATATCCATATCAAAAGATATGGATATCATTTTTGTTCCCCCAAGAAATATCTTACGATATCAAGTGCCAGATCCCCTTCCCCCCCCCTTAAGTGATAACACTATATATGCACAGCCGATTTAAATTTTTGAACGATAAACGGCTAACAGGATGTTTTATTTAATTTAATATGACAATTTTAGTCAAAGATATACAATGTCTTTATAGAAATAAATAAAAAAAGCTTTATGATAAAATTTGTGGCTGTTTATTTCACTCAGTATCAAGCAACCAGTTTCCTAAGAAAAAAAAGGGGAAAAAACGAAGGCACGTACCAAAAAAGAAAAGAAAAAAAGAAAGGAAAAGGAAAGGAAAGAAAAGAAAAGGAAGAAAGTAGATGAAAGTATTAAAAAAAAAGAAGATATTCCCCTGTATTTTATTAATTTTCGTTTGATACAAACTGTTGAATAAATACCAAAATAAAACTGGTTATCAATAAATTTTAGTTTTTAAGTAATTGATACATAAACGGCATAAAAATACTTGACGCGAAAAGTCCAGGAAGGAGCGGGAAAAATTACATAATTTACGTATTAATTTCGTATAGGATTTAAAAACATTTTTTTTTAGCCTCTACAGAAGAAGCTTTAGCTTTGCTTAAAAACTTCATACTATTTAGCTATTTTTTTTCATCTTCTTCATTCTTTCATAAAAGCTGTTGAGCAGATGTTATCATTCCTTAATCCTCCTTTAGTTCCAATTTATTGATATAAAGTCAAACCTCGTTAACACGAACACGCTTAACGCGAATTACTTTTAGCACGAACAGAATCCGATTGCCCCTTCCAGTTGTATGTAATGTATTTAAGTTCGGATAACACGAACTACTTTTAACACGAACAAAAAAAGTTTCCCCTTGAGTGTTCGCGTTAACGAGGTTCGACTGTATATTAATTTGTAAAAGTAGAATGATCATAAAATAAGAAAGTCACTACTACTTATATAATTCTTTTATTCTCATTTTATATTAAAGATTGGATTATGAATAATTTCATGACTACATCAAATTATGACAATGTAAATTATAAGAAATTGAATTATATTGATTTTAAATTAAATGTTTTTTTACACATGATAAAAACATGGTAGAAAGTATGTCTAACAAACAGAAATGCCTTTTAAGTTAAAACGCAATTAAAAATGTGCTTGAATGTTAGCGTGGAACAATCAGAAATATTTATTAGTTCGTGAATTATTGTGTTTTAAATTGTTTTCCGACTTTTGGATCACCCGGTATATATGTCCGTTGTTAATACGAACATTCATATTTTGATTTTTAGACACAAAAAGCAGTCAATTACTGGTACAATATCATTTTCTATCTAATAATACTATAAATAATTTAAATTCTAAAAAAAGAAAATGAGAAAAAGTTGCCGGTTTATGAATATTCACACCGTTTTATTAGTTTCTGAATTATTGTGTTTTAAAATATTTTCTGACTTTTGGATCAACCGATATATATGTCTTTCAGCAGCAGTTGTTAATACAAACATTCATATTTTGATTTTTACACAAAGAAGAAGCGGTGAATTACTGGTGCAATCTGATTTTCTAACTAATACTATAAATAACTTAAATTCTACAAAAGAAAATAGGAAAATGTTGCCAAAATATGGATCTTTATACCTTAATTAGTATTTAGAGAAGTCTGCAGAAAAGTGTGCCAATGATATAATTTAAAGAAATAATAAATAAAGGAATTTCCACCAATTGGTCAATTATTGATGCACTCACACAGGGCTTGACAAATGCGGTCGCCTTTGGCGACCAAGTTTTTTCGTCAGGCGGTCGAGCTATTTTATTTGGTGGTTTGTTTTTCTTTTATACAAAAAATGAATTAAGAAATAAGCACAAACAGCATTTAGAATACATACCGGAAAGTTCTTTCCGTTTCAATAGTAAATTGTCCAAAAAAATCGCCGCAAAACTCGAAAAAATGTTAAAAGTCGCATAAAAAATTAAATAAAAAAATTCGGTACTATTCTAAACTGTGTAATTAATAATTTTAAAACTATGCTTGTTATTTTATTTTCTCAATTAATTCATAATAAAACTTTTGTGCCTTTTGAAAATCAAAGATAAGGGAAAGGGGGTGGTAGTACATTTTTTTTTACTGGCGACTAGAATTTTTGGTTTATGTATCAGAACTTCAGAATGCAAATTTTCCCCCATTCACTCTCCATTCCTACGAATGATTTGAAAAGTCAATGCCGAAAACCGTATCTTAAGTATTTTTCCCTATTTTCCCCATTTATATCTCTCTCTTAGTGGCGTTATATACCAGTCACCGAATTTTTTACTGGCTACCAGATTTTTTCAAATTCCTAAAGCCCTGGCACATGGCACTCACCCACCCTATATTTTTAAAATCCTATGATAAAGTATGATTTGAAGAAAATCATCCATAAAGATCCCCATACATCAGCTCCCCTCTCCCCCCAAAAAAAATAAAAATTATTTGACTTTAAAGAAACACACACACACACACACACTGAACAAAAGAAAAGTAAGTGGTGGCTGCCAATTACAATTGCTCTTCAGACTAAGATATGTTTAAATCCTGTCCTGATTTACATAGAGGAAATATGACTTTAAACCTTTTTGAACGAAAAGTTTGCAGATATTGCTTTGAAATTTAGGCTACACATACAAGTACAGTACAGCTATAATTTGAATCAATAACAATAAAACTACTAATATTAGTACAATTTAACGGTTAATAGGTTAGCGCAGTACTACGCAGCTGTAAAAAAAAAAATCTTACCAAGCAAGAGAGTATCTTCGAGTTTACTGAATTAGTTACCAATTCAACAAATAACCAAGATTATTTAAAGAAAGTTTAAACTGCATATAAGCACAGAGATACTTTAAATTCACAATCACCCATAGCATTCTACCAGTATCGAAGTTATTATCTCATTTGAAATGCTAAAGATGGACTCTTCGAAACAGCAGGAACAAATCGCACTTTTGTCACCTGCGTATGTAAATAAACGCACGCAACCCACAGTTAGTAAGGCTTTTTCGGAATATTCTCCCGGCCAATGCCACCTTGTTTGGTGGGAACAATGCCAGACCACAGCCGATAAAACACTGGAAAAAAGTCAGCTTCTTTCTTCTGTCGGTTTTATCAGATTATCTTCACACAAAAGCAGTTCAGATGCGTTAAAGATGAAAAATGTTTTTTTGGTAAATTTACAGTTGGCTTTTTTAATGTGTATTCCCTTGGGCCGAGAAAATACAATTTCACGTTCCGCGATTATTTTTTTCCCACAAATTACTACATTTTTTTTTTTTTTTTTTGAGTTACTTCCAATCAGTGTGCACCAAAATTATTCAAGTGTGATGTTTGAGATCACCCAAATCAATTATTATAATAAAACTATACATCAATAAATCCTTTTAAACCAACAGGTATTCAACATAGTTTTGGAATGATGTGATTTCTCAAAATGGATGAAAAAAAGTGGCTGATAATTTTGGAAAATATCATATATTAGAAAAATTTACAGTGGGACTCTCATTAATGCCTTTCCGGATAAAGGGCACTTTCACTTACCCCATCTTAGATTTTTTTATTTGTAAATTACGATAAGATCATCGTTAAATGCAGACATTTTTATTTATATTTTTTTTCTCCACAAATTGACCAGCAGAAAATCGAATCTGGTTTTGAGCATTATTTCTTCAAAATCAACTTTGGTGCAACTTTGGTTATTGGGAGAACGAGAAATTGTTACTAGTGACAGTGATAAAAAAAAAAAGAAAAAGAAACCATCCCACCACCAAAAATACGAAATGTTTAAAAAAATGTTTACAGCTGTTCGCTTATATTACAACAATCAAAATCAAATGTAACAGGCCAAATTTTCGAGTGTGTCGCAAAACTAAAAAATGGTATGTTGAAAACGTCATTTATTCAACTATCAAATTACTGACCTGTCGCAAAGAAAAGTGAGAGATTACTTTAAAGTTAAATGATGCAAGAACGGCTTTGAGACAATGATATTTTGTATTTAACTTATTGTAATATAATGCTTTCCTAAATTTTATAGTTGTGATTAATGGATAGAGATGCTGAAATATTCACAGAATAAAAGCGTATTCATTTTCAAACGAACTTGCACAGTTACTTAAAAATTCATTTTGCCCAAAAACGAAGATTTTGTAACAATTCGTATATTTTTCAGGACAGCATTGAAGTTTTTTCCCCTTTAATAATAATGTAAGCTAATAATAATAGCACAGATCATTGCCACCATCGTTTTAGCATCAGCATACGGTACTACTTTTCGGGATAAAATTCTAACATTAAGTGGACATCAAACACATTTCGGATGATGGCGAAAATAAAGTCCGTATTTTTAATAATAATAATAATAATAATAATCGCAAATTAATTTACAAATTTTACAACCGTAAAACTCGACTGACAGCTTACACAACATAGAATAACAGTTTTAACAAACTGAAAATAAAAACACACAAAACACCTGAGTTAAAAAATCAACACAGGCACTATAATTACGGATTATAATTTGAAACGATTTCATAACGTCGGATAAAGGAGCGCAGAACTTAGTTTCACTTCTCTGTAGAGCAAATGGCGTCGGTGGGAGCTTTCTTTTTATTTCAAAGGGGGCTCGCCACTTGTTCTTTTCGCCGTAGGCCGATAATGCTTCCGGAATCCCACATCCACCTCGTTCTATTTTTGGGGCTGGAATTCCGACAACTTAATAAACGACAGGTGACGTATCACAAAAGTTGGCCGCCTCAACATGTCATGCAATGAGAATAATTATTCATCTACAGTGGACTTAAACCAATTGTAATTCCGCCAAGCATTTAAGAAATGTCTATTTTGGATTTCTAATAACTGCTTGCAAACAAGGGGCTATCTTATGGGCAAAATATTAAAATGGATTGTTCATTTCATAGAAAAATCAAAATGTAGAAGAATCCAATGGTTAGCTGGCAGCCCTAAAAAAAGGTCGGCCGGCTAACCTGCCCTTTACAGCAATTAATAAAAAAAAGCATTTTATTTGTGAGTTATAAGTACAAATTGGATAAGAAGTATTAAAAAAAAAAAAAAAAAGGAAAAAGAAAAAGAAAAAAGCTTTCATACATCAATTAAATCAATAACAGCGGCGTGAACATATATCAAATGTATTTTAAACATATAGCATAAACATATTTTAGCTTGTGAAAGTACTGTTTTAAATTTTGTTTAATATTCTGAATAGAAATACCAGCTTAGCTGTTTTTTCCATTTCTTTAACCCCTTCGTGACGAGCGTCCTTTACAGCATTTTTAATCTTTTAACACCGGTTTATAAAAACAGAAATTTTTGCCTAATTGAATCGCAGGAATGCTTCCGTTAAATAATACACAATTTTCAATTAAAATTTACCGGTAGGAAAAATCAAGGATTCTGATACCTCTGTGTGTCACGCATGCGTAACGCTCGTCGCAAAGGGGTTAACCTTTTTGTTTCTGAAAGATGATTGTATAAGTACAAATACTGAAAAAAATCAATTTAATAGCGACCAATGAGGCAACATTTATATAAAGATCATTGATCATTTGTTTAGTTTTATCATAATCTTTGTTTTCTTTAACATTTGAAGAAGTTTTCTGTCTTTTTAATGAAGAAATTTAATTCATATGATTAGAAACAAATATAATATACTGGAGTGAATCTGTTTTTTTTTTTACAAAATTTCATTAGCCACCGTCTATTCTGCAACTAACGTCGCCACAGACAACTGAAATATGCGAAGCCTGTAAAATCACTTTTCTAGTAATAACAATACGCATGCAGCAAAGCAATTGGTGACATTTCTCGACACTATTGTATGACATAACTATTTCTAACGTGAAATGTTTCTTAAAAATATTAAATTCCTTTTGTTATTAAAAAATATTAATAAATCTTATGACGTAATTATTTATTTTTTATTGTTCGTTTATGATAAATTATGCTTAACGCATGATTTCGTTATGGATATTAAAATAGCCCCTGCACTTAATTTTATAATTAAACCTTACTGACTTAAGTAATTAGTCGAGAAAAAAAAATACAATTTTAGAAAATTTTAAATCAATTACTCCTTTAATAATGGTCTTATTTATTACACGCTTCAAAATAACTAAGATAAAATGATTTTATTAATTATAAAATAGAACAGAATAAAACATATTCGAGGTGCTTAAACCATAAATGTTCAATACACAGAACAAACCTAAAATTGTTTAAAAATTCCCTTGAACACCATTCATATATCAATTCAACTTACAATTGGATGTGAAACTGTTCCAATTATTTTAAATGAATGCTACAACTAAAAATTGAAAAAGAGTAGTCTAAAACGCATTCGAAATATTTGAGCAATAAATGTGCAATGCACACAGAACAAACAAAAATTGTTTTAAAATTCCCTTGAGCACCATATACATGAATTCAACTTAAAATTCCATGAGATTTCTTCAAAAATATTTTCACTAATGTAATGCAATAAGACATGTAGCCATCAACCTAAAGCAACAATCGCCAGGGGAAAACAAAATAACAAAAGTAATAATACATATATATGTCTGGGAAAGAAAGGAAATGACAGTTCAGAATGAAATTTCATTTCTAGAGGCAGAGAACGGGAAATAAAAAAATAGATAAAAAGAACGTGATCAAATCGTGAGTCGGTCATTTGTTGCCAGATGAAAGAGTCACGCACATTCGAAAGTAACATGTCACTGCATTTTCGTCGCCAGGGGGAGGTTCTGTAGTTACGGACTTCGGCATGTTTACTCTAAATCAAGGGTGGAAACGCAAAGGACATTTTCCAGCAAAATACAGCTAAGATGAGACACGAGAGATAATGATAACCATGCACTACATTACACAATCACAACACAGTATATTAATTTTTATCTCTGTTTTTGTTTTCCTTTTTAGGGGTGGGAGGTGAAGAGGGAGGATATTATTTTTCTTCCAAATTTATATTAACAGAAATACCAACTGGTCATTCTAATTTTAAGAATTGGTTAAAAGGAAAAATCCCCTATACAAGAAAAAACGATTTTTAATAATTTAGTGAATTAATATCCTAATGTATGAGGAATTTATTGAAAAATGACAAAAACGGGAAATAGGGAGAATTTACATCATTAGAAATTTGATTAGGATAGTAAAGATGTAAAAAACATACGTAAGATAAGACATTAAATTCGTTAAAAATATCACTTTGTTTATTGCTTTTAAACTTCATAAATATTCAAGAACAGGTGCCGCCAATTACGCGCCCGTGAATGCACTTGCATCTACAATATCTCTTTTCTTGCGCCAGCAAAGTACAATAATTTATACTACATATAATTACTATAAAGTATTGCAATTTATATTATAAATATACATTATTAATTAATAAGTAAATTTTTGATTTATGCTTTGTACATAAAGTTATTGTTGAATTTAGCGACCCCCCCCCCTTATAAGCACTACTCCAATTATTGTATTTGAATTCATAAAGTTGACTTAGCAGATACAAGCTTAAAATCTATGAACAGTTTCTTTTGTTAAGTGAATTCTGTATCCTTTTGATTTTAAAAAATAAATAAATAAATAAAATATCAATTTTTTTACTTAAAATAAGTAGTATATTCTGACGAAGTGTCGTACGGATCCGATAATAAAAAATATGCGAAAAGGCCTTTTTACTGCACCCATTTTCCTTAAAATGATTGAGTCCCCCAATCTTTGAATTCATTTTTCGCTGTATTATTATTATTATTTTAAATACATCAGTACGTTCTAAGAGACGCAAAACTTCAACATATATTTTTTCAATTGACTCCCCCCCCCCTCTCTCTCTCTTTTTTTTGGGGGGGGAAGAGGGTACACCCCTTAAGGTGTATTTTACAAAATTAACCCTTTTGCGATGAGCGTCCTTCACAGAATTTTGAACTTTTACCACCTGTTTTTCAAAACAGAAATCTTGAGTGAGAGAGAGAGAGGGGGGGAGAGGGGGGGAGAACAAAGAGTTAAAAGTTGTAATTAAATCTCGTGTGTTTAAAATTTCACCACAAGAATTGTATTTTTTCTTGATTAAATCAATTTCCTTCATAAAACAATTAATATGTAAAAAAGATATTATGAAATACCCAAATTATATTTTTAAAAAAAAAGCTCAAAGGGAATCGAGCCCCTCAAAAGATTTACTATAGCCAATTAAAGCAATTAAGCCCGACTCGTTCGACATTTTACATTTGAATAAAATAAACGTAAATTGCGTGTGATTCATCAAATACAAACAGTTGATTTAGTTACCACAATCTAGAATCTGCCTATTTTATGCTTCTTTTAATAGGCTTCCAGTGTTCAATTATGGTAAATTATAGAACGCTATTTACTCACTGCCTTATATTTTTTCCCGCAATCGATTGTTCCATCATCCTTATTTTCAGAGACATTTCCGAAGAGTTAAAAGTTTAACAAAGAGTTAAAAGTTGTAATTAAATCTCGTGTGTTTAAAATTTTATTTCACCACAAGAATTGTATTTTTTTTCTTGATTAAATCAATTTCCTTCATAAAACAATTAATATGTAAAAAAGATATTATGAAATACCCAAATAATATTAAAAAAAAAAAAAAAAAGCTCAAAGGGAATCGAGCCCCTCAAAAGATTTACTATAGCCAATTAAAGCAATTAAGCCCGACTCGTTTGACATTTTACATTTGAATAAAATAAACGTAAATTGCGTGTGATTCATCAAATACAAACAGTTGATTTAGTTACCACAATCTAGAATCTGCCTATTTTATTCTTCTTTTAATAAGCTTCCAGTGTTCAATTATAGTAAATTATAGAACGCTATTTACTCACTGCCTTATATTTTTTCCCGCAATCGATTGTTCCATCATCCTTATTTTCAGAGACATTTCCGAAGAGTTAAAAGTTTAACAAAGAGTTAAAGTTGTAATTAAATCTCGTGTGTTTAAAATTTTATTTCACCACAAGAATTGTATTTTTTTTTCTTGATTAAATCAATTTCCTTCATAAAACAATTAATATGTAAAAAAGATATTATGAAATACCCAAATAATATTTAAAAAAAAAAAGCTCAAAGGGAATCGAGCCCCTCGAAAGATTTACTATAGCCAATTAAAGCAATTAAGCCCGACTCGTTCGACATTTTACATTTGAATAAAATAAACGTAAATTGCGTGTGATTCATCAAATACAAACAGTTGATTTAGTTACCACAATCTAGAATCTGCCTATTTTATTCTTCTTTTAATAGGCTTCCAGTGTTCAATTATAGTAAATTATAGAACTCTATTTACTCACTGCCTTATATTTTTTCCCGCAATCGATTGTTCCATCATCCTTATTTTCAGAGACATTTCCGCCCCAATTCGAACGTAAAAAAGATAACTATCAAAGATTCTCAGCTATTCAAAATCAAAACGCAAGTCTTATCTTCTTTTGGATAGCCTTTCCTGTAATTATAGGAAACGGGCGACTTTTCTGAATCAACAAGAACCAGAAAAGCAGAGGAATGACAAACACGAAATACTCGAATCATGAGAATAATGAGTAATAAGAAAAATAATGAGAACAAACCATGGCTATCACACGAATACACTTGGGTTAAAAGTTTATTCAGTCAACTTCCGTTACAATTACAATGGACGTATCAAATGAATTTCATAATTACACCCATCACCTCAAGTTTTGGTCAAACAGGATAGCTGATTTTTTAAAAAAATGGGTGCCCGTTGACATTTAAAAATTTTCAAGCATTCTAGGGAAATTTTTAAATTGAACGGTATTCAATATGGATTCATAAGTAATTTTGAAAAAAGAAAATTGTCATCATTCAAACATATATTTCATGAAAATTAAATTAAAATTATTTTTAAATTGCTGCAATTTTTTTTTTTTTTAATTATTATTCTAAATTTCCGGAGTACATTTATCAGTATATTACACAAAACTGTGCTTAAATTTCAGGGTTATATTGGTTTTAACCTGGGATGGTTTTGGTTAAAACCGGTTTTGAACGTCCTGGTCAAAACTCATTTTAACTGGTAAAATATATTAAAATTTATTTTGTTAAATGATAAAGGATCAGGGTCCATAAGCCGTGTTTTTGGTCCGTGAAATAAGACTCAAATTCGATTTTGCTATACTGACTTAATTATTTCACTTTTTAACATTAGAAGGTTTATCCTGTACGATTTCAGCAATAGTTTTTTGCATTTTGTTCGGATTTATATGACTTACACAAGCTCAAAGTTCGTATTATTCGTAGTTTTTGATGGAAGATGCGCAATTTCTCCTAATTTTACCTCAATTATTTATATGTGCGCAATCGTGCAACACTTTCTTCTTTACATATATTATAAAATACATCAAAATGTACTATATATGTGAAAATAAAAGTGTTGCAAAGCTGAGCTCATAATAAAATATTAAAAATAGGAGTTAATTAACTGTATTCCGTCAAGTCACTAAGAGACTTTAGGATGCAGAAACGTGTTTAAACGTGCTAAAATGAAAGTAACTATTACTAATGTGAAGGAATGCAGTTATTAGTAATAGCATTTTTTTATATCACTATATATATATATAACCATTAATGAAACATTACCGTTACACCAACAAAAACTATGAAATTATGAATTAGTATATAATAATTAATTGACATACATATATATATATATATATATATATACATATACCGGGTGATCCAAAAGTCAGGACGAACTTTAAAAATGAATAATTCGTAAACGAATCAAGATACAAACATACGGTTTGCACCAAACGGATGGAAAAGAAACCGGGTTTTGTGTGGCAACGAAAAAAAAGTTCTGTTGGCGACCAACAGATGGCGCTATAGTGTTTTATTGCACCAAAAGATGATTTACAAATGAAAAAATGTTGACAACTTACAAGTCAGCTTAATTACAGTTAATTAGTACTACAGTAAATGTTCAACGTGCTGTCCATCATTCAGAAGTACAGCTGTGAGACGAGGCACCACGCCGTTCACAGCATGTAGTAGCATTTCTTGCGTTATGGTAGACACATTTTGGCGGATGGCACCTTTCAGTGCTGCTAGTGATGCCGGTTGGTTGCGGTATACTTTTAACTTCAAGAATCCCCACAGCCAAAAGTCACAGGGTGTCAGATCGGGAGATCTTGGAGGCCATGCGTGATTAAAGTAGCAACTGATAATGCGATCTTCCCCAAATGTTGAGCGTAGCAGGCGTTGCACAGGCAGAACAATATGAGGTGGTGCCCCATATTGCATAAAGGTGACTGTTTGGAGTGCCTGTCGCGCTTGCAGTTCAGGAATAATGTTGTTCTGTAACAGTGCTACATATCGCTGACCAGTGACAGAAACTGTTTTGAAACCCGTCTGTGTGACTTTCTCGTAAAAAAATTAACCAATTATGAAATCAGCAGTGAAGCCACAACATATTGTCACTTTAGGCTGTTGCAAGGGTACCTCAACAAATGCATGTGGATTTTCTGTGGTCCACACTCGACAATTGTAAGTGTTAACAGCGCCAGAGAGTGTGAAATGCGCGTCATCTGTCCAAAGCACAGTGTGAAGCCAGTCATGCTGCTCTTCCATCTTATTGAATACCAAATTCGCAAACTCTCGGCGAGAGTCGAAATCAGGAGGTTCCAGTTCTTGGTTATGTTGCAACTTTAGTCCAGTCAAATAGTCAGAAAAAAGAGCCGATAGATGCAAAAATTCAGGTAGAAGATTTTATGTTTTTAAACTGTTTATGGGGATGCTAATAACAGAAATTAATGGTTTCCCAACAAAATATCTCGAGGCTAAACTTTTTATAGCCAAAAAAGCACAAAATTTTTGGACTTTCTTCAGTTTTTTGCTTATAACTTAAAAACTATAAACTTTTTGTATACAATACGTAATTACATAACGAAAGAGCATTAAATTCTCTACAAAATTTGTCATAAAAACCTTTTTCTAAAACCATTATTAAGCGCACTACGTCGTTTTGAAAATGACACTTTTTTTTCAACTTCACAGAAATTGGGCTAATTTTTCGCCTCCTATCCCAAAAAAATTTCTTTTTGTCATTTACTGTGGAAATGAAGAGAATGAATACAAAAAGGGGGGGGGGACTTTCAAGGGAGGGCGGAAGGGCAAGTAAGAAAAAGAATAAGGTAGTAACTTCGGCTTCTGTTGTCAGCAGTTTAAAATTCGGAAACATTACAGTTACTTCTGTTCATCCATTGACTCTCTTCCAAAGGCTTTGTTTAATGAAACAGAGTGATGAAGACGTGCAGAGTCTACTAACATATGAACTTGCTCCCTATCCGATGTCTCTGTTCTCCGACGAAGGGATGAGAAAAGGCACAAAATCCTCATTCTACAGTGCATTCATCCCATTAAACAATCTGAATATCATCGGAAAAGATGTTTTTTGTTGTTGATGGGGGGGGGGGGGGGGGGGTACCTTCTTCACAAAGTAACTTGGCCTCGAAATGTTCCCTTCAAATTGATTGTTAAAAGTTATGTTTCTTACATTCAAAAAAATTTTGGATCACAGGTCGCCGTTGTATTCGATGGGTATCCATCTGAGGGAGAACAAAATGGGACGAAAAGTGCAGAAAGAGTTCGTCCATCTAGAATGCACACTTCTACTGAAGTCATAGTTTCAGCAGAAATGTTAAACAGAGTCCCTCAGGACACATTTCTGGCCAATGACAGCAACAAAAACCGCTTCATTTCACTACTGAAAACAGAGTTTCAAAATTACAAAATTCAAGCTGACCAGGCAGAAGAAGACGCTGATGTCATGATTGTTACGTCAGCCATTTCGAGAACTCAAACTTCTGAAAGTGTCGTAATTGTTGGAGAAGATATTGACCTTCTCGTGATAATGACAGGCTTGGGACACAAACACAAAAATCTGTTTTTCCAAAAACCCGGAAGAGGTAACATCGAAACCAAGTAGTTTTCCACAATGTCGTACAAATACAATTACAAAAATGGTTTTTTTACTCATGAAATCAGCGGATGCGATACAACATCCGTTCTTTTCGGACAAGGAAAATCAAAGTTTTGTAATACGTTGAAAAAACATGAGCAGCTTGAGGAAATAGCCTGTGTGTATAATACACCAGAGACTACCCGTCAAGAAATCATCAAGGCTGGGGAAGAATTCATTATCGCACTGTACAGTGGATGCATAGGCACCACACAGACATTGAATACATTGACGTTTCATTTATTTGCGAAATCTGCCACAAAAAGAAAAGTCCATCTTGCAAGGCTACCACCAACGCAAGAGGCTGCACAACATCATTTCCTCCGATGTTACCATCAGGTGCAAGCTTGGCTGGGAAACAACATGCCTCCTGAAGAATGGGGGTGGGTTCGCAGGTCTGATGGTCTCTTACAGCCAGTTCAAATGTGCCAAAACCCAGCACCTGAATCCTTGCTGCATGTTGTTTCATGTAGCTGTAAAAAGGGGTGCAGTAAGGCATGCTCTTGTCGAAAATCAGAACTGAAGTGCTCGGCAATTTGCAAAAACTGTAACGAAGTGAACTGTGAAAATGTGGATGACATTATTTACCCAGAAGAAGAGGATGATGAAGCTGATGTCTGGGAAACTGTCTAACAACGACGATGACTTCTACGACTATGTTGATGATGTCGTAAGAAGCTCGAAGGAGATCAATGGCGTTGAAGAACATTCAACCTGCTCGTCTGCTCCACGAGCTGAGGTTGAAGAACCAGACCCATCAACCAGCAAGCACTCCAGACGTTACTAAGTATAATAAAAATGTTACTGTACGTATTTTTTACTTAGATTCATGTAAATACCTACTACTAATGTTCTCCACTTAAGTTCTAAATAGAAAATATTTTGCAATCTTGTCAATTTTTCTACAATGTTACATTTGCAATTAATCATTATAGATATCATGGAAACACCTGTAATGTAAACAAGTGTCGTTAAAGAGGATAAAATGAATGAAAAATGGTGTCAAAAGTTGATTTTTACGTTTTTCCAAAAAGTTGAAAAAAAGTGTCATTTTCAAAAAGCCGTAGCGCGCTTAATAATGGGTTTAGAAAAAAGTTTGTATAACAAAATTTGTAGAGAATTTAATTCTCTTTCTTTTTATAATTAAGTATGGTACACAAAAAGTTTATAGTTTTTGAGTTATAAGCAAAAAACTGAAAAAAGTCCAAAAATTTAGTTGTTTTTTGGCTCCAAAAAGTTTAGCCTCGAGATATTTTGTTGGGAAACCATTAATTCCTGTTATTAGCATCCCCATAAACAGTTTAAAATCATAAAATCTTCTACCTGAATTTTTGCATCTATTTATGACTATTTGACTGGACTACTTGTGGGGATACCGTTTCAAAGTTATTCGCTGCGCTCTCCAGACACTACCGTACGGCACTGCTGTCTGCTTCGAAACTTCTCGAGCACTGCACTCCCCATGTGCAGCAATCGCCGACATGGATTGCACCGTCTAATCCACTGTCGTGGCAACAGCAGCGGCTGTTGAGGGACGTCCACTTCTTTGACGTGACGCAGAAGAACCTGTAGCTTCAAATTTCTTCATCATTTTGTTCAATGCAGAAGACGTTATTGGTTCTTTGCTATCTCGCATACCTTTCATGTAGCGATATGCTCACAATGCCGCAATGGCACTTTCCGAATTCTTATACAGTTTAACTAAAAGGGCTTTCTCAACTATGGACAGCATTTCGATACATACAAGCTTCGACTACTAGTACCTGCTGCAGTTGCTCCTTTTTATATCGTTTGTTGCTTTGCATAATCCTACATCAGAAATCCGACAGCGCCATCTGTTGGTCGCCATCAGAACTATTTTTTATTTCGTTGCCACACAAAACCCGGCTTCTTTTCCATCCGTTTGGTGCAAACCGTATCTTTGTATCTTGATTGGTTTTCGAATTATTCCTTTTAAAAGTTCGTCCTGACTTTTGGATCACCCGGTATATATATATATAATGTTCCATTGGTTAAATTTTACTTAAAGTTTTATATACATATATATATGTATATATACATAGCCGATATTTCCTACGAATATTTGCCTAAAATTAGCAGTGTTCGTGAGTTCGCATAATATATCAATTTTAATGAATAGCCAATACCTGTAAATATGTCGATTGAAACTACGATAATTTCATATAAGATGCAAATTTAATATTAATACTACATTGTAATTATTATTAGTATAATGTTAATGTTTGTGCTTTTTGGTAATTAATTCCCTGTAATTCTGATGAGACACAAATATAACAAAAAAAAGTTGGAAGTGACACATAAATTTGGGCTTTTATTTTTTATTTCATTTTTTAAGGAAATTTTAAAATTGAAATTTTTGAAATACATTCTCTAATTTGCATTCGTTTAAGTTTAAATTAATCTAAAAATCAAATTCAATGAAATCATCTTCTTAAACGAATACGATGATATAATTTTTAATAGCAAACGAATGTTGTTAGTGGTTTAATTTTTTTCTTTAATTATACCATCATGCATATACATCTTACGACACGTTCTAACAAACGCATTATACAGAGCTAGGTTAAAATGCAACAAACTAAGAAAATCATACATACAAATGTTACGGTAACACCACAACACAAAGAAGAAGCTAGTCGGATGTGTCAATCCCAAAACTTTCTTCTATCTCACACAGGTTTCGCATACACTAAAAACAATCAGCACCAATTTATATCAAGGTCTAACTGAAACTCAAGTTTTATTAAATTCCGTGCATTATTTCTTGAGATATGACTATCGCTAAAATCGTGTGAATCCTGCAAAATGCTGCATAGCAGCACCACCTGCTGGGCGATTTTTACCAAAAACTAATCAGCACCAATTTATATCAGGGACTAACTGAATATAAAGTTTTATTAAATTCCGAGCATTAGTTCTTGAGATAGAGCGTCCACAAATTTTTTGTCACATACAGACAGAGTCACAGACAGACATTTTCTAAAAATAGTCAAATCGTGTTCAGGACCTTCTAAAATGTATAAATCCGTCGAAAACCGGAAGTCGAAAATTTTCATGAATCCAATGCTTTCTTCTTGTAAAGATAAAAGAAATTAAAACGATCACAAAACCTAACGGGAAGGAATAATTAATTTAAAAAAACTTGAGTTTGCATTCTTCTAAATTTAAATTCATCTAAAAATGAATGTTCATTCTTCTAAAATAAAATGTATCTAAAAATCAAATTCAATGAAATTGTATCTTCATAGAAAATAAATACTATGATCAGAGTAGTTTTTAATAAGTATAACAGTAACTGATTTTTGTTAATCGTTCTAAGCTTTACTTTAGTTATGCTATATCACAAAAATAAGTATCTAAAAACAAGTTCTAACAAATGTATTATGCAGGCAGATTAGGACAGAACAAATCAATAATATCATACTGCAACATACAAATAAGAAAATTAGATGTCATACAGAAAACACTTTTTTTTTTTTTTTTTTTTTGACAAAACCCGAATAATTTAGTTATGCTGTCACAAATACACATCTAAAGACAAATTCAAAGAAATGTATTAAGCAACTATATTAAGACACAATAAATCAATAATGTCATTTGGCAACATACAAACAAGAAACAAAGCCTAGATGACAAACAGAAAACAACTTATTTGAACAACAAATTAAGGATTTGAAAGAATAAAATTGCATAAGTTTGGTACAGACTAATTCGTATTAATAAGAAACAAAAGTATTTTACATTTGCCAAGATTAACTTTCTTTACAATCTTTCCCAAAAGATTAGTAATATGATTCATTTTAAAAATTGCAAAATGCTAATTTAAAGTTCGACAAATGCCATCACAAATACATATATCTAAAGACAAGTTCTAACAAATGTAAATTAGTCAGCTAAATTAAGACACAATACATCGATAATGCCCTATGGCAACATACGAAAAAAAAAAAAAAATAAAAAAAAAAAAAAAGCCTAAGTGTCAAACACAACAAAGCAGATTCCTTTTGGAGAAAAACTGAATAATTTAGCTATGCCAGAACAAATACAGATCTAAAGACAGGTTCGAACAAATGACAGCTAGATTAAGACACAATAAATCAATAATATCATGCTGCAAACAAGCAAGTTAGATGACAAAGCTTGTATTGACAAACAAAAAATGAATTTCTAAACACAAAAATTTAATAATTTAGTTATGTCTGAAAATATACATATCTCAATCAGTGTTATGACAAAATATTAAGCACTTTGATTAAAACGCAACAAATTTTTAATGCCATACGGCAATATACAAACAAGAAAATTAGATGATAAAACATAGTTTCGTACAGATTAGTTCATATTAATAAGAAACGAAAGTATCTTACCTTGACCAACATTAACTTTCTTCAGAATCATTCCCATAAGTTTAATACTATGGTTCATTTTGGAAATCGCAAAACACTAATTTAAAGTTCGACAAAACTGCGAAATTTACACATAACGTTACATTAGAGAGCAAATTCGCTTACAGCAATCCACTGAGAAATACTCTATTAGAGAAAGACAGGTATTGCGTAAGTAGCTGACCATCGATATGACTACATAGGGTGCCATGGTTACCATGAATCAGAACAACCAGAAAATAAAACAGTGAATGAGAATATTATGCCACACGAAAAGTCGAAGAATTTAGATCTTGTAATTCCTGACAAACCGCGCCCAAAGTCAATAGCAGTAAAAGCATAAATTATGCCCCCCCCCCCCCCTCTCCTTCTCTCTCTTGTAGAAAATCGGCATTTAATGAAGAAAAAAAATATGATACTGAACAGAAGCCATAATTACATTGACGTGCAATAAATTCGCGGCATCAAATATTTCAACATTTACCCAGTATGCTCATTCAAGTCATTTTTTAGGTGCGTTCGTAATTATATAAATACGTAGCACCTATAGTCGTCGTTTGGTCCGTCCGTCTGTCCGTCCGTCTGTCTGTCTGTCCGTCCGTCTGTCTGTCTGTCCGCATATAACAACGCAAAAACTACCCAACCAAATGGTTTGCAATTTGAAATATATTATCTTTGCATAAATTTGTCGAGACATTTCAAATTTTATCAAAATCGAATCAAAACTTTAGGAGATATTAATAAAAATATTTATTAAGAAATTTGATTTTTTTTTTAAATCGGTGCTTTTTTGTTATATGAGCTTCCGATGGATGTTAAATCGTCAAGCGACCGAGATACTTATTTTATGACAGAAATTAATCTGCAGACGATATAATTCATTTCACAGAATTAAAAATCATCAAGATCTGAATATTTATATAACTAGCTGATACATATATATCTGAATATTTATATAACTAGTTAAGATATTTGTATGAACAGTGTCATAAAATATATACTTAACTAGCTGTTTAACCCGTTCTACGCACGGGATATCATGAATTTAATTCTAAAACGTGCGTACGAACGCACCTCGTTTGTAACGTTTGACGTACAATTTCCAACTTGTTTTTACTTATTCACAAAATATAATATCATATATAAACTTAATCTAAAGTTTAACCATTGAACCATAAGAAATTGACCATACACAATGAAATCACAATACCATACAGCAGAGTCAAATTACAGATTAAATTATGTAGTCCTAATAATTGAAATTATATATATATATATATATATATTGTGAATTAAATTTGCTATTTGATTTTTTATACTACGAAGACAATTATTTTAGTGAAATTTCCGTCTGTTCTCTCTTAATATAGAAATAAAAGCTATTGATAATTATTTAAAAAAAAAAAAGAAAAGAGGGAGAAAAAAAAGACTGCTAAGAAATTTATAAAAATCATACTAAAAATACATTAAAAAGCTTCAGAGAGCAACGCCTGATTAACAGAAGCCTTAATGTAACGCAGGAGTCAACATAAAATCTTTAATGAGAAATTCTAAAATTGCGGTCAATTTTCTTTCAATTTATAAACTATTTCTGCTCATGGGCATTTCCATGAAAAAGTGGATATGACGGTTGAAATTTCAAATGTCTTTTATTACTACAAATAATACATCAAATTAAAGGTAAAAATATGATGCATATGAAATTACAGAGAACTAAGTTCTAAAAATATTTTTTTTTATAATTTATCTAGGCTCAAAGTTAGAAAAATTTTGAAAAACTTTCGGCATGTAAAATAGAGTATTTTCATTCTGCCAGAAGCAATATTTAAAACAGCAGCATTTTCAATATATGTGCATATATATTACTATTTGTGACCTTTGTGTATCTTTTGAAACACTGAATTTTTCAAAAAAATTTAAAAGACCCAATTTTTAATACAAATATATTTACACTGTCTCTCTGTCACACCCGTCACAAAAAAGATGCTTAAGTTATTATACAAAATGCATTTTTCGATGAAAATACATTAAACTTTCAGAAAGTCTAACTATTGCAAGTCTAAATAACTACGAAACGTTAAAAATTCATTAAATTTTTATTTTGTGTGAAATTTTAGTGTGACGGGTGTGACAAAATCCTTGTGACAGGTATGACAACATTTTAAATTGCTTTGAAATATATTTAAATATTTTTAAAATGAAGTGTAAGGTTAAATCATTATTGTTTCTGAACATATTAAGGCCAATTTGCCAAAAAAGAAAAGATAAATCATGAAATATATATTTGAATTATTTTAGCAAATTGTGAGTTGGTAGCAATTTACTTTTAACTTACTTACTTTTAAGTTTAATTCTGCTTTGGATTTTTTTAAATGTGCTCAGAAGATTGGTGCAATAAAGGCATTGTATGTCTCAGCACTGAAAATACTAGAAACTAAACAAATGCTGACAGAAGGATGGGAAGGCATCATGTCTTATCACCACTTTAAAGTAAGTAGTGATAATACTATCCTTTTGATGGGAAAGACTGCCAAATCAACACTGCTAATTGTGAATTTTCCCCCAGAAAGATTTTGAAAATATCAGATTTAAATATTGGTGATTATCTTTTGGTTTCCCTGGCCAGTAGCAAAAAGCGTAATAGCTTGTACTATCAGGGATCTGTTTAGGAAAAAATTGGGTCCTTTAAAGAACCCTTCACAAAAATTTCTATTTCAAAACAGGACCCTTCACAAAACTATTTTCCCTAAAACAGACCCTTCACAAAACTATTTTCCCTAAAACAGGGCCCCTCACAAAATTCTTTGTCTTAAAAATAGGTTTTTCCCAAAATTATTCCATCTTTAAACTGAACATTTCACAAATTAATCATTTAAAAGTAAAATTCGACCTGTCACTTTTACACATATAAAGAAAATATATGTGTTTTACATTCATATATCTTCTTAAAAATGTATAAACAAGAACCTGAATATAACGATCATTTCAATTCACAAAATTATGATTAGATTTTTCACAAATACTATAAAAAGCTGTTCACAATTTCACAAAAACAGGACCCTGGGAGAAAAGTCTGGGCAGACCCCCTGACTATGCTAATGTCTTGAATATCAACTTCCGTAAGGAAGAAATAAGCTTAAAATGCATGCAAGCCAGTGGGCTACACTGGATTTGGCCAGAGGAAGATGACATCTCAATTGAAAAATTTTCTGCTATTGTAAAAAAAAGTAGCTCCTCCATCACTTATAACGAGTAGGGGGCACTACAAATTTTAAACTAACTGCATAAATATGTTAGTTTTATTAAATTTCTTTTCTATATTTACTATTGTTGAGTTTACTCTCTATACTGATCACTGTATTTTTTTGGTAAACAACTTTCAAATTGTACACTTTGCACAATGTCACACCCGTCACAGCAGGAAAAAAATTTTTATTCATTAAAATAATTAAAATTTATTATGAAAATTACTTATTAAGTTTAATTTGAATCTCTTTCATTAGAAAAAAAATGTTTTAATAATGGCATATTTATATATTCAAAGGAATTTTAACAAATGTGTATGCAAGTGAAAACTCTTGTCCCAAGAGAGTCACACCCGTCACAAGTTTAAAAATGTTAAAAAAAAAAAATGAAAGCTATTAAAGTTATATATTTGCTCAATTATCCAAGCATATGCATGGAAAAACATAATTAAAATACTTTTCAGAGATTTCTTAGCTAATTTATTTCCCAAAATATAGATATAAACTCTAAAAATTTGGTCTGGATGTCACACCCGTCACAATGGAATGGCCCTGATACAGTTTACATAATTCTGCTATCATTTTACGTGGTTTGATGCCAAATTTAGTGGAATTCGAGTGTAAGGTGGAAAGTGACAAATAGCCTTGGTAAAACTGCAAAAAAATATTACTATAATTCCCTTCCTATAATTCGCGTTTAAAACCAATATGTGTCAACCAGGAAATTTTATTTAATAAAATATAACTTACTTGAATGTAGTATATATTTGGCTTCAATTAATAAATAAAATTTCTGTATAAACATGGTTGCTTAATCCGCAGATTATACGCAGGAAATTACGGTATGCAAATCATTATTATCGGACAAGTTCAACATGCCACAGAGTAAACGTAACCTTTAATTTCTTCCCTAAAAATTACTAAACATCGTAAATAATTGTAGCAATGATAATACGCTAACATTGAATACAATCGAACTACAGTGACTCTAAATTAAGATACTCAACAGATTATATGTCGCATCAAGCAACTATAGCTAAAAACGAGTTGTGATAATAATAATATTGAATAGATGCATATTAAGACCTACCTCCTTCGACATTTACAGTAGGTACTACGCTTGTTAATGTGCATATTTACCCGAGATGAACAAGCCGTGTTTGGAATAACCAAGTTCAGTTGTAATTGTCATAACGAGCATTTGGCGAAATAATACAAAAATACGAATTAAATCTATAGAAAGTTACACAATTTAACACTCGATTACTCTCCTTAAAAAACTTAAGTTATTGCTGTCGTTATGTCTGTGAGATACATGGCGTAATACACTTCATACGCAACGCTAGTCTGATGTTCATTCCAACTGCACTGTAAAAAAAAATTCTCATGTTACTAAAAATTTTTAGTATATTTGTATTCCACAGATTTTTTTAGTAACCGGTACTAAAAATCGGTACAAAAAGACTAAAAATTTTTTTGTATTCTTACTCAGTTACAAGATAATCTGTAAGAATTACTAGAAAACAGCTAGCAACATTACTAGAAAACAGCTAGCAATGATTCCGATTTTTTAGTACCGGTTACTAAAAAAATCTGTGGAATACAAATATACTAAAAAATTTTTAGTAAATTTCCAAAAAATCTGTTAGAAAAACTAAACTTTTTTTAGTAGATCGACCCATTTTTTTTTACAGTGTGTGCGTTAGGATGGCAGGTTGGGGGAGCGTTCCCGAACTTCAAAGACGCCTTTGCAGTCAGAAAAAAAAAGTCACTGTGTATCTTACAGATGTAGTAATCAAGTGTTAAAAGATAAGTGCTCTTCTGTTCAGCCACTCCGAAGAAGTTACCAACAATGAGATAAAATCTTTTAATAAGTATCTTGTGTTTTGCTGCTGTTGTTGTTCAAAATGAAATATAATTTACGAATATGCCGCCACCATTCGTAAATCATCAGCCATTAGCAAATAATCGTGGATATTTTTCAGAAGCTAATCAGTCATTTATGTTGGACTGTCGCAAGGATGACTGCCGGAGCTTTTACCTTACATGTTACAATTGCTATTAATACTATTTTATTAACTATATTTCTTTCATTAGATTTTAAACGTAGTCGTAATTGTTAAGTAACACCATTTTGGGAAGGAAAAAAAAAAGATCAAAACAGAATGTAGAACAGTATTCACAACAAATAAAAAATGCTACAATACAAAACAAAATTCTTTTCAGTAGCAACCTCATTAAAACGTTCAATGACAGTTGGGCTTTATGCAAAAATAAAGACTTTTTTATTATTATTATTATTCCTTGCCACTGACATAGGGTTTGGAAAATTGCCAGCCCCGCTGGAATCCCTAATTACGTGAGAAATATGCACCGACAGTGACAAGTAATGATGTAGAGGTACGCTGTACTTAGAGCCTACCATTTACTCAGATGGTATCAGAAACCGGAATGAATCACACTGAGTAATGAAAATGACGATCATTATCGAACAATAAATTAACCATGCCTAACGCTAACGTTATTTTTAACAACGACATAAAAAAAGTACGATAAAAGTTATGATGACATAAGGTATGGTAAAACACGAGTTTGAGATTGAATTATAATACTTAAAGAACGAAAGAAACAATTATTTAAAAAAAAAAAAAAAAAAAAAAAAAAAAAATTGTTGCGTTATTTTGGTAAGAAATGCAGACAATCATTAAAAACCATGATGAAATAAATTAGATATAGAGAAAGACAGACACTGAATCATAGTGCTGTTTTCTCCCAACCCCAGAAAATTTTTCTAAAATAGAATAAATGAGCCGTTTTAAATAGTAGTAGTTAGTTTTTTCTTCACTTTAAAAAAATAATAATAATTAATGTTTTTCTGCTTGTAGAAAAAGAGTAAAAATTTAAAAAAGTAATGATGAAACAATATATGGCACAAACAAGCTTTATTGTAAATAGCAGTTTTTGTTTTTTGAAAGACACCCTTGTTAAATTAAATTCAAACTTACTTTGTCGCTAATCATTCATTCATTCATGAATTACGAATTGAAAGACGCACATTTTTATACCTTTTAGTAATACAAAGAGGAAAACTTAAGATATTAACGTTTTTAGTTAAAATAATTTGTTTTCATTATTAATTGCGGGAAAAGCAAAACGATGAGTAAATGTTTAACTGAATGACCATTCTGATATTATTAGGTAAAGTTTATCTGCATACATTTTTTATTTATTTGTTTATTATTTAATTATTCATTTTTATTTATTTGTTTATTATTTAATTATTCATTTTTATTTATTTATTTATTTAGTGAAAAAGTGCACATATTATAATTATTTGATACTTCTTTAATTGGGGGGGGGGGGGTGGAAAGAAAAGAAATACTAAACAGAAAAAATATAATTCGAAAATTTAATTTTTTTCGTGCTAAATATTGAAACCATACCACTGCGTCCCCCGCCACAAAGTCTTTACGAGGCACGTGCTTTTGTTTACAATCGATATAAACAATTTTTTCTGTTTCATGTCTCTACGTGCATGAATATACATATGTGTTGGGAGAAATACATTTATCGTTCAAAATATAAAACAATTCTCACTTTATCAGAAAAATCATTCAACTTTGATTCATTATAAACGGATAATCCATTATCAACAATTTTCTTTTAATTACATGCAGGATAGTAGAAGATTATTTGTTTGTTTTTTGATAATGCTACAGTTAGCGACTGAAAAAATAAAACACCAGATTCCATTCACACACAATGTACAATTAAATTAAACAACACAATGTACAATTTAATTTAAATTGTTTTAGCTCCTACACATTCTCGTAAGCAATTACAATGCTCATATAATTGCCCCCCTGTAAAAATGGTGATTAAATAATTTAATTTAATTTCAGCAATGACTTATCTTAGGCAGATTTACTTACAACTCTTTAATTCAAAACTGTTTCTTTTATCTGGAGCGGGGTGAGGAGAGGGGTATCAAAGATGGAAACAGCAAGCATTCAAAAACGAAACAAAAAAGGGTTGGTTGGTTGGATTTTAATAACCGCGCATCCATATTTGGAAATCGGTGCCAAACAAAAAGATAACTATGCAACATGCGATAAAAAAAAAAAAAAAAAGGAAAAAGAGAAAGATACATATACACGCACACGCGATCCGATTATCCTAAAGGCACGTAAAGCACGAGTCTTTCCCACTAAAATTTAAGGGGGACCCAAAATTACTATAAAATGGGGCTTCTAATGTTCATATATACTTTTAGGTAGATTTCGTAAGAAATACTACCTATTACATTCTCACCTAAGTTGGAAATTTTGAAAAATTTTTGCAGATCTACGCCGATCATGACTCCCAGAACCCAAAACCACCCCCAGTTCAAAACTTTATATATCTATCTATCTATCTATCTATCTATCTATCTATGTCACTTTTTTTCTGACCACGATAACTGGAAAAATTCTGCATAAATCTCTACCAAACCTATACATAAAATCAAGGGTCATAAAATCTCGGTCAAGTCCGTTAAATGGGCAAAATCGAACCAAGGGGTGGGGGGGAATGGGGGGGGGCTTTTTGTGAAAACAGAAAAACCCTCATAATTTCTTTATTTTTATACGTATCGAATCCGTTTAAAGTTATTATTACTTCTAGGAAAAGGGCCGAAAATTTATGTATGACAGATTTTTGATATAATTAAAAATGGCCCCAAGAGGGGAAGAAAAGGGGGTTTAGAAGAAAAAAAAATCATAGCTTCGTCAATTCACAAGATATCAAATCCGCGTAAATTTATTATTAATCCTCTTAGTATTATCTAAAACTTTTATGTTGACAAGTTTTTTATAGGACCAACCGTTATAGCAAAAAATAATTAAACACAAAAAAAATCCCTGCCGGCTCCGCCTGCAAACAAGTTATTTTTCGAAGTAGGCGGTTCCAACTCCCGCATCTTTTCGATACTGATACATAAAATCAAGGGGCATAAAATTTCGGTCAAGTTTGTTAATGGGCAAAATCGAACCGGGGGGGGGGGGATTAGGGGGCTTTTGTGAAAACAGAAAAAAAAAAAAAACATAATTTCTTAATTATGATACGTATCGAATCCGTTTAAAGTTATTATTACTTCTAGGAACAAGGCCAAAAACTTATGTATGACAGATTTTTGATATAATTAAAAATTGCCTTAAGGGGGGGAGGGAAGGGGGGTTTTAGAAGAAAAAAATTCAGAACTTCGTCAATTCCCAAGATTTCAAATCCGCTTAAATTTATTATAAATCCTCTTAATATTATCTAAAACTTTTATATTGACAAGTTTTTTATAGGACCAACCGTTATAGCAAAAAAAAAAAAATCCCTGACGGCTCGGCCTACAGGCACAGGTAGATTTCGAAGACGCAGACCGTGGGGCGCCTGTTTGTCGGAATTGCGGAAGAAATGACCTTTTTATGATGATGCGGCAGTTGGAACCGCCTACTTCGAAACCTAACTTGTTTGCAGGCGGGAATCGGCAGGGATTTTTTTGTTTTTAATTTTTTTTTTTTTTTTTTGCTATAACGGTTGGTCCTATAAAAAACTTGTAAATGTAAAAGTTTTAAATAATATTAAGAGGATTATAATAAATTTAACGGATTTGAAATCTTGAGAATTGGCGAAGTTATGAATTTTTTTCTTCTAAACCCCCCTCCCCCCCCCCTTAAGGCAATTTTTAATTATATCAAAAATCTGTCATACATAAATTTTCGGCCCTTCTCCTAGAAGTAATAATAACTTCAAACGGATTCGATACGTATCATAAGTAAGAAATTAGGGGTTTCTTTTTTTTTCACAAAAAGCCC